>CP136066.1:166789089-167038563 GCA_032622095.1 Siphonodentalium dalli | reverse complement strand
TGAACACAAGGAACGATTGTCAAGTTGGAAAATATTCTGTATGTATGGAAGCCCTATATTTTAATGTGTGGATTTATTATTACTGGATATCACACCAATAATCAATAGACATGTATTTGTTAGTTTTGAACAGGACAATATATTTAATATTACTGGACTGATAAAGACACACCCTGCTCGATTATCGAATCATACTGATTGATCAAATTGTAGTAACTCAAAATTTATTAAACCTGCTTGTGGGCTGAGTATAATTCAATTCAACATTAGCATACCATAAAAACACCCTGTTCTCCCATAAGTTTAAAGAAAATAACACATTGAACTCATTTACAAGTATATTGCTAATGTGATATATGTACAAATGTAATTCCATTTATAACCATTTTGGCAGCCATCTCACATCAAAGGCCATGAAATCTAGATAACAAAAGATGAACTACATTCAAATTATATCACCAGGTAACCTTTTTGTAGGAGTTAGGTTACTGATCAAATACCCTATAATTGATGATTTCCTCAACATCTTTCTTATTGGGAAAATGTCTGTTTTTCATTCTACGACCAATATATTCCATCCAAAAACCTTATTTTCAGGGTCAAGAGCTCCTTAAAGGTCAATCCCATCCGATAATGGTACAGAAAATATCAGAAATGATACCTGTATATGGCACCGATGGATATAGGTCATTAAAATTATAATTCTAAAAGCTCAAATTTGAGATAAAAGTGCCGAATCCCAAAATTGGGGTTCAGGCCCTTAAAAATTGATTTTTTTTTTTTTTTTTTTTTGTCAATTATCTTAAAAACCATTGACTTTTGGATATGAACATGTAGTATTACTGACCCCCCATAATGTGGCCATTCCGCACATATTGAGTGGTCACTGGTCACACAACCCCCTATGTCCAACGGTTCTGGAGATATAGTCACGGCGAGTGGTAGTGCTTCACACAAAAAGGGTTGTGGTAATTTGACCCATTTCGCCCTCAATGGGAAATGTGTCACCAACCAAATACATTTCGTGTACCTTCAATTAGTGGATTCGTGAAGAGTTTTGCTCTGGACATACAAGTGCATACAAAACCACCATGAGCTACTAGAGTATAACAGGCATATATTTTTTTTTATTTCAGATGCCTAAGAAGAGAAGAATGAGTGCTGAGCAGCAGAGAAGAATTCGCAAGAAGAGAGCCACTGAAAAAAGTAAGAGTCAGAATGAAACTGTTAAAGGGGCAATGAATGCACAGTCAAATGATAGCTCAAATATCATTAATATGCATGTGAATCTCGGTCAACCATCCACGTCACAAATAATGCCGGGTCGCATAGACTTGAAAAGGCAGACGGATAGTGATGGGAATAGAACCACAAATGAGTCACAAGTCATGATTAAAAAGAGCACGACAAAAATCTGCACTGCACCTAATGACTCAACCAAACAAAAACCTGTTGAAAAACAACATGAAATCATTGAAAAACAAAATGAAACTAATAACAAAAATGATACAAACATGAAAAGTACAAATGAAATTGATCAAGATGCTAATGAAAAGATAAGGTGTATTATTCCTTCTGGAATGAAACTGAAGAAATGTAAAGTTATGCTTGAAGATATAATGCTATCTGACAGCATGAAAGTTCATTCCTCTGACAAAGTAACTGAGCAAAATGACAATGTTGATCCTTATTCAACAAATGGTATAGACATTGCACTTCATGGAAATTTCGAAGTCACATATGACTCAAGCTATATTGAAGTTCCCTGCTCCGACTTTGTAATTGACAAAAGTGATTGTGTTAATCATCTTTCTGTTAACGACAGTAGTCAAATAAGTATGAGTCACTATTTAGCCTTCAGCACATTGCAAGGCAGGTACCATCAAGGAGATAAGATTTTCAAGTATCGGGGTGTACAATGTACTGCAGCTTGCCTCATGGCAGCAGTGTTATCAAAAGTAAAAAACATAAGATTATGGGAAGCGGATGATATGGATATTGTCATACAACAAGGGACAAAGCTTTACTCTCAGTTAAGACATCCTGATCCTAATCATGAATACGAACCTGAGTGGGAGGGACATGCTCCCACATACCTTGGTATTGAAGAACTTCCTGAAAAATATGAAGTTTTCAGTGAGAAATTCAAGATTAGTCTGCAATCCCCTGTTCAGGCAGCAATATTTTGCACCAGTGAAGATGCTTATACATTGGCTCTAATTCCTATTCACGAGGCATTAAATTCAATCCTCCAGACATCAAACTATTGTTTTGTGACATTTGTGGGTTACACAATGATTGTTGGGAAATCAGATAATAAGTTTTTCTTTTTTGACTCTCATTCCCGAGATAACCTTGGATTGATGACTCCAGATGGAACAAGTGTTCTCTTGATGTTCAAAGATTTGACTGCTGTTAGCCACCACATTGGCCAGCTACTTGTATCAATGAATCACTATGATTCCACCATATGTGAACTTATTGGCATGAATCTAGAGATAATTTCTGACCAAATTGATGATGTTCAGATAATAGGCCACACAAGAAATGATTCTATCATGTTTAATCCACTTAATGGTCAGCAGCAAGCTGATGCATGTAAATCATTTGGACTGTCTGTTGAAAAACCTATATTATACGAGATCTGCAATGAATTGAAGGGAAATTTTAAAACAAGGAAAATATATGGAGATGGAAATTGCTTTTTCAGAGCTATTTCTTTTGCTCTAACTGGTACAGAAAAATATCATCATGATATCAGACAATCTGTCATCGCACACATGCTTGATAAAAATGAGAAATTTCAAAAGTGGCTTCGTCCTGGAGTTTGTGATGTTGCTCAATATATTGATAATTCAGGGATGAGACTCCAACAGACATGGGCAAGTGAGGTAGAAATACTTGCTGTTTGTGATTTACTGAACATTGATATCTTTACATTCAACTCATCGTGGGTGAAATATCCACCGAATGATTTTGATGTTATGAGAAAATCAGGCTCACAAGCTATCTACTTGCATAACATTGATGGTACACACTATAATGTTGTTCTGACTTCAGATAGTGCATTTGACAATGAACCGATTCTATCTATTCGAAACAATCTGACAGAATATAAACCTGTTAAACCAGGTAAAAAACTAAAAAACAAAAAAACAAAAACACCAAAATTCCGTCACATAAAAAAGCACAAAACAAATCTCAAAAATAATCCTAACAGGAATGATTACATGGCTGATTTGTTGAAGAGGAAATATGAGAATGATCCATTGTATAGAAGCTCAAAACAGAGTTCCTCATCCCAGAAATATAAACATGATAATAAGCATAGAAGGGCTGTGAAAAACAATTCAATCACACGATATAAACATGATGATGAGCATAAAAGGGCTGTGAAAAACTACTCAATCACACGATATAAACATGATGATGAGCATAAAAGGGCTGTGAAAAACTACTCAATCACACGATATAAACATGATAATAAGCATAGAAGGGCTGTGAAAAACAATTCAATCACACGATATAAACATGATAATAAGCATAGAAGGGCTGTGAAAAACAATTCAATCACACGATATAAACATGATGATGAGCATAGAAGGGCTGTGAAAAACTACTCAATCACACGATATAAACATGATAATAAGCATAGAAATTATTTGAGAAAATTCTCTATTGACAAGTATAAAAGTAACGATAAACACAGAGCTCGTGTCAAAAAGAATTCTGTACTGAAATACCGAGAAAATGAGAAGCACAGAGAAAATGTGAGGAAATGCTATAAGAGAAAGTATGACTCAGATAGAATATTCAGAACAAAGATATTGAAATACAAAGCAAATAGATATGCAAACAATCTTTCATATAGACAACAGAAAATCATTAGTGGCAGAAAAAGATATGCTCGTAACAATGTTTACAGAAAAAAACTGATATTGGCTAGTAAAGCCAGATATAGAAGAGATCAGAAGTTCAGACAAAGACTCATTAATAAAAACAAAAAGAAATACAGAATTAAGAAATCAATAGAAAAAACTTTGAACTCTGTCTACCTGAATGTTCTGAAGAAGTTTAGAGATGAGATATCTCATGGGCCAGAGTATGTATGCTCTTGCTGTGAACGAATATTCTTTGCAAATCAGGTGAAAAAATGTAACCTGGAAATATATGATGAGAAAGGTTCAGACATAGGTGATATTGCTGACAATTGCATCTCTAGGAAATATGTGCATGAGTGCACTAAGGGATGCAGAAATGATTGTCCATACTCTGAAATGCCATGCTTCAAACAGTGGATTTGTTCAACTTGTCACAACAAAATTATCAAGGGCAAAATCCCAGCTGAGTCTCATTACAACAACATGAGTCTGGAAGAAATTCCTGAGGAACTTGCTTGTCTGAATAGCTTAGAGAGGCATCTGATAGCACCAGTAATACCATTCTTCAAAATGCTTAAACTTCCAAAAGGAGGCCAACAGGGACTTAAAGGACCTGTTGTGTGTGTGCCATCTGATCTTAAAAAGACAACAAATAGATTACCTAGGCAAGAGAACACAAGTTCATTACTTCGGGTCAGATTGAAGAGAAAATTGTGCTATGAAGGTTATTATGAATATGAGCAAGTGAATCCTGAGAAACTGTATAAAGCTCTAACATTCCTCAAGCGAGAGAATAAGTGGTTCAGTGATGTTATAATTGATGAGGACTGGTGTGAAGATTCAAATGAAAATGAAAATAATGATATAGAGACAAATTCAGAAGATGACACTGATTCTGAAGATGAAATGGTTGCTCAAAATAGTGCTTTTCCATCAGAAACATGTTTACAACCAGATGATATGGAACAGTTTGTATTAGATAATACAACTGATGACATTATTAATCTAGCACCAGCTGAAGGGAATAATCCTCTCCATATATTGAAAGCAAAGGGAATTGAGTGTCAAGCATTCCCGGTACAGTTTCCTCATGGTAAAAACACACATGAAGAAGACAGATCTGAACGAATAACACTTGGTAGATATTTCAACATGAGATTGATGAATGCTGACAATAGATTTGCCGAGGATATTAACTTTATATTTTTAAGTCAGTACCTATCTGATCTAAATAAAGTCCTTTCTCAGATATCAATTGTCTGTCGAAAAGGGAACGCAATTACATCCGAAGGCGATGAAATAACAGCAGAAGTATTGAAAGATACTGAAAGAATGGCTGAATTATTGAAATCAGATCAGGTTTTCAAATTCATGAAGTCAATACCTGGTACACCAGCATACTGGCAAAATGTCCAAAAGGATTTGTTTGCAATGGTCAGACAGATTGGTATTCCAACATTTTTCTGCTCATTTTCAACTGCAGAGTTTCGATGGCCAGAAATTATCACATCCATATTGATACAGCAAGGCGATACTCGTAAATTCATCGAACTTGATTGGTCTGAAAAATGTAAGATACTGAGATCTAACCCAGTGACTGTTTGCAGGATGCTTGAACACAGGTTCAGAACATTTCTGAATAAAATAATAAAATCTGATGCTGCACCTATAGGTGTTGTGCAAGACTTCTTCTATAGACAAGAAGACTCCTCAAGAGGTGCCAAACACTGGCACTGTGTATTTTGGATATACAATGCTCCACATTTTAACATCAATGATGATGCTTTGGTGATTGAGTTTATTGATAAATATATTGCATGTGAGATACCTGATGAGGGGGCAGACCCTGAGCTCCACGAAATAGTCACTCATGTTCAGCAACATAGTAAGAAACACACCGATTCATGTCGCAAAAAGGGTACAAAGTGTCGGTTCTATTTTCCAAGGCCGGCATCAAAGCGAACATTCTTATTGAGACCATCTGACAAAGATCAACCAAGAGATTCAGATATGATAGCTAGAGCAAAACAGATAGTTGAAACCCTTGGGAAACTGCTGTTGGATAAAAACAATTGCATCTCTTCATGCAATCAGCTGTTTGAGAAGGCTCAAATTACTCAGGATGAGTTTGAGACTATTCTTGATGTCATGTCTGACAAGAACAGTATTATCTTGAAGCGATCGCCAAGATCCATTTGGACCAATCAATACAATTCAGGTCTCCTGAGATGTTGGAATGCGAACATGGACATTCAATATGTCACAGATGTTTACAGCTGCATCTGTTATGTTGTCAGCTACGTATCCAAAAATGAAAGTTATATGAGTACATTGTTGAGTCGAACTAAAAAAGAAGCTGAGGAAGGCAACACAAGTGCAAAGGAAACCTTAAGAAAACTTGGCCGCACTTATCTCAATAAAAGGGAAATAACTGCTCAAGAGAGCATATTCCGAGTTTGTAACCTTAGCATGAAAGAATGTTCTAGAAAAGTACAGTTTGTGCCAGTAGGGGAAAATCCCACAAGAATGAGCTTACCTCTCAAATATATAAATGAGAACACATCCAACATTTGGATGACAAATTTGGTCGACAGATACAAAGAAAGACCAGCAATGAACGAATTTGATAGCATGAGCTTGGCAACATTTTGTTCTCAATACAGAGTACTAGCAAAATCGCAGGTACCCAAAGGTGCAGACAATGTGAAAGACTCAGATATCACTGAAACTGTGTTCAGATTACAAAACAATCTTGGTTATATCCAGAAAAGAACAAGATCTGAAGATGCAATTTTAAAGTTTCCACGATACCCAAAGTTGACTGTACCAGAAAAATTTTACCATGGCATTCTGCAATTATATTTGCCACATCGATATGATGAACAGTTGAAACCAACTCCATTCATACTGTTCAGTGATTTTTATGAAAATGGACATGTTAAACTCAGTGGAAGTAACCTGACACAATCTGTCAAATCCATCGTAGATAGTAATAGAGAAGCATTTGAGCCTCATGCAAATGATATAGAAAATGCTCAAGAAGTGATGAAGAATGTAGATATGGAAGATGCCTGGGCCAAACTATGTCCTGAGTCGGAATTAGAGAAATTAGAAATGAAAGGAAAAGTCACTTCAACTGTGAAAGATGATGAAAATTTGGACTGTGGAAATGAATTTGCACTTGGTACCTCGTCTGATGGTCCAAGTTCAGAGAAAGCTGATCTTAAATACACAAAAGAAGAGATTTTACCACTGTTGAGATCTATGAATGAACAACAGAGAACACTATTCTATGAAATTAGAAGTTGGTGTTTGGATATTGTCCAAGGTGCACAATCTAAGGTACCTATTCATCTGTTTTTGACAGGAGGGGCTGGTGTCGGGAAATCACACTTGATTAAATGTCTTTATTATGAAATGACAAGACTGCTATCACAAGTGGCTGTTAATCCTGATGATAAAACTGTTCTCTTGATGGCCCCAACAGGCACTGCAGCTCACAACATCAAAGGGTCAACATTGCATTCAACCTTCTCTATTCCTGCAAGATTAAAAATCCCAATAATCGGGATTCCAGAAACTAGAGTCAGTACCATGAGGTGTAATTTTCGCAGTGTGTTGGCCATAATAGTTGATGAAGTCAGCATGATTTCGAAAAGACTACTTCTGTATTTACATGAGAGACTTACTCAGATCAAAAGATCATCAGATGAGGTACTCTTTGGAGGAGTGACTGTCATTTTGGTTGGAGACTTTTACCAACTACCACCAGTCAGAGTGTTCAATAACCAAAAGCTCTTTGTAAAAACAGGTGATGGAGAGGATATTTTCAATCCGACATTTGAAATAGCCGAGCTGACTGAAATCATGCGTCAGAAAGAAGATGCTGTGTTTGCACATATGTTGAATAGATGTAGAATCAAAGAGAAATCGGAACAACTTGATAGTGAAGACAAGGAAATAATAGCCAGTTGTTTTAATAAGCAAATCCCAGATGCTCTCCACATTTGTTGTACCAAAAAAAAAGTAAATGCCTATAACAAACAAGTGATGAATCAAAAGTTTGCTGGTAACATATGTGAATGTCTAGCAGAGGATTATGTGAAATCTGATGATAAGATTCTGAGGAAGAGGGATAAACCTTATCAGAATGTTGAAAGTGCTTTATTATCTGAACTTCAACTAGCTGTGGGTGCCAGGGTAATGCTAATTAGAAATCTGGACTTAGGTCAAGGACTAGTCAATGGCTCAATGGGAGAAATCATTGAGATGAGAAATATGGATTCTGTTGACATAAAAACAAAAGAAATCTTTGTGGCATTTGATGATAACTCTATTGGCAGAGATAATAAATATCCAACCAGCACTGGAGAGTCAGCTGTAAAAATTGTGGCTCTTGAAGAGTACCTAGAAACAAAAGTTCGAACAGTCAGAAGACAGTTTCCTGTCATGATTTGTTATGCATGTACAATTCACAAAGTTCAGGGAATCACTGTCGAGAAAGCTGTGGTTACATTAGATAATGTGTTTGCACCAGGAATGAGTTATGTTGCATTGAGCAGAGTGACAAGTTTGAATGGGTTATCAATTGAGGGCTGTAATTCAGAGAACTTGAGCTCTAAAATATATTGTGATGATTCTATTTCGAAGGCTCTAGAGGACATGCCAAAATTCATTGATGATAGTCCAGTAATGCATGGTGAAACCAACATTTTGCTCCACAATATTCAGGGACTATTTGCTCATTTTGGGGATATGAGGCCAGATCACAGGTTCAGTTCCATGCAATGTATAGCACTAACAGAGACATGGTTAACAACAAGCCAAGAACAATGTGAAGTTTTATTGTGGGAAAATCATACCTTCCATCATAACTCTAGGCATTCTTCCTATGACGATTCTAAATCACTGTTTGCCAAATTAAAAACACAAAAATATGGAGGTGTGGGTGTATACATTCATGACAACTCTCAAATAAGACCCTTCACTCTGAATATTACAAATCTTGAATACTATAGCTTGATTGACATGACCCATGATTTAGTGATTGTAGTTCTTTATAGAACTCCTAAATATGATTTAGCCTTATTTCTGAACAAGCTCAGTGAACTCATAAAAATTCTCTCAGGCTATGAGCACACCTTAGTTTTGGGAGATTTTAACCAGAACCTGAACAAAACGGAAAGTTCTTCCATATGCAGAATTTTTGAAAGTGTAGGATACAGACAACTAGTTGGAGAATGCACTACTGAAGGTGGAACCTTAATAGACCATGTATATGCTAAAACCGCATTAAGAATAACGGCCTCGGTAACACCAACATACTACAGTTATCATGAGGCTGTAACAGTTTGTATAAGTTCTACAACTTGAAAGCGTGGGGATGTTCATGTTTCACATCTCAGAATTGAATATAGTCGTGTGTATTATTTATTGAATGACATTATTATTTCTTGAAGATTTTTACCTAAATTAACATGTGAATATTTTTAATTTCATCTTAATGAATAATGATATTATGAAAAAAAGGATTAGTTCCTTTCAAAGCCTTTTTTTTGTATCCATAAAATAATTCTAAATCTGCCTGACTATACACAAGTCTGCCGGTCCCAAGCCCGGATTAAAGATGAGGGGAATTTACTATTTTCAGCCAATGTCCAGATTCTATTTTAAATAGATGTAAGTTTTACTATCCAATGGTAATATTTTTAGTTTAGAATATGTCATTTTTAACAAACAGCCATTATGACATAATCTGGAAAACAGTGACTAATATAACAACAGGCGCAGATACACAATATGCTCCCTGTTGAAGCCTACATCCGTGACTAATCCCTGTGAGACAATAGTAGGTAGCGGCACTGCCCCTGGGGAAAATTACTAAAATACCAACATAGACTATACCAGTGTATAGTCTATATTGGTATTTTAGTTA
Organism: Siphonodentalium dalli; assembly: GCA_032622095.1. Taxonomy (NCBI): domain Eukaryota; kingdom Metazoa; phylum Mollusca; class Scaphopoda; order Gadilida; family Siphonodentaliidae; genus Siphonodentalium; species Siphonodentalium dalli. Next base: position 167,028,747 of record CP136066.1, on the reverse strand, counting down.
TTTCCCCCAGGGACCTGTGGGTAACGGTCCCTGCTATTGTGGCATCAACGGATGTATAGAGCGACATTTTAAATATAATGATGCTGGGTTCCATAAAATTAACCGCTTTTTGGGTAGGATGGGCAGTTTGGGGGAGGGGGTTATGGATGATCAGATCCATTTGAGCTATTAGAATGTGAAATTTAATTCTTTTAGAATGCCACATTATAGTGAGGACTAACTGTTTTTCATTAAAAATTCCTATATATTTTTTTTTATTTGTGGATGAGTTTAATTTATGGTTGATGTTATCACCAAAATCCTGAATAATCAAATTAACAACTCTGCCCAAATTTCAATAGTGTATATTCAAAAGAATTTCTTAAACAACCTCTAACCTTGTGCATATCAAAGTATAGACATTTGTAGCTTCTGGAAAAATTTATATTGTTACTGTTATGTTACTATTTTAAATGCTGATAGTTCTCAGATCACATCATGCTCCATAATTTTCATTTTTAAACTACCTTGTAATATAATTGACCTTTATTATTTATGTGTTGTTATGTTCAAATTGATGTTATTGAAGATGCCTGTGAACTACAACATATGTACAAGAACTTCATTCCAACTCTCCAAAAGAATCCACTACTGCAGTGTTGAAGCCTGACTGTCAAACAGTACACAGCCTCACTCATGTTCTGGGTCTAATTCTGAAGAAAATGCATTCATTAATGAGAGACTGACATGCAGATGTCGGTCTGGCTGGCACAAAATGGTAAGATTCATCTCAAAGATTGTCAAATGATTATGATAACTAGATATGCAATTGTTAAATTAATCTCATTCATTAATTTGTTGAAGGTTATGTGCTCTGATTAAATTAATACTCCCAACTTGGAATGTATTAACACTCAGTTTTTAGCTCACCTGAGACAAAGTCTCTGGTGGAGCTATAGTCATCACTCCTCGTCCGTCGTTCGTCCGTCCGTCCATCGAGTCATCCATCCGTCCGTCCGTCCGTCAACAATTCTTTGAACATCTTCTCCTCTGAAACCGGAAGACCGAATTGGTTCATATTTGGTGTGGATATTCCCTAGGTGACTCTCATTCAGATTTGTTCAAATGATGTCACTGGGTCAAATAGGGGCAGATCCAGGGACATAACTCTAAAAAAAATAACATTTTTGCATTTTGATCTTTGATTTTTTTAGGCATATCACAGCTAACCAACCCCACTCTCCACACCCACCTCCTGTCCCTGCCACACCACACTGTATCATACCATGTTATCTCTTTCTTGTTCACCCCATTAAAATCCTTGTTTTTATCACAGCTGTAGGAGTATCAAAAACTGTGTTTGCAGTCGTTAAAACCTAATTATCTATGTAAACACCTCTCAGACACTGGTAGCTGATGGTTTCATGAATGGAATATAATTCTCAGAATGCACTTGCTCTCAAGGTCATGGGAATTTTGTTAAGCTAATGTAATCAAATAAATGTTGTATGTCATATTCTCACAGGGATGTCCCCACAGTGTGGGGGAGGGGGTGACTAACAGATTTGTTCAATGAAATGTAAAGCTATAATCATCACTTCTCATCTGTCACCTGTTCATCTGTCTGTCCGTCCATCCATCTGTCAACAATTCTTTGAACATTTTCTCTAGGTCATAAGACTGAATGTGTTCATATTTGGTGTGGATGTTCCCTAAGTGACTCACATTCAGATTTGTTCAAATGAGGTCACTCTGTCAAATGGTTGTGAAGCCAGGGCCATAACTCTTGCCCTTCATAGTAATTCTTAAAAACGACTTTTCGTGTACCATCAGGTTGAATTGGTTCATATTTGGTATGAAGGGTCCTTTGTTGAGTGCAGTTCAGATTTGTTCAAATGGGGTCATCCTGGTCAAATAGGGGCCAAGCAAAGGACAGTTTTCCTCTTAACATGCTTCCTTTACATGGACCGTCAGGTTTATTTTACTCATATTTAGTATGAAGGGTTCTTTGTTGTCTGGGATTCAAATTTATGCAGATGGGGTCACCAGATTAAATAGGGTGGGACCAGGGACGTAACTGTATGTCTCTATAGTAATACTTATAATGTCTTCTCAAGAGAGGTTGGACCATATAGTATGGAGGATCCTTTAGTGACTTAGATTCAGATCTGTTAACATGAGGTCAACGCGTTAAAAATGACGGGACTATGGGGACTTAAGACTTTTGTGTCTAAAAAATCATTAAAATACAAAATTCATTAAAACGTCTACCTTGGAACTACCTGACTGATTAATCTGACATACATATAGTGTTTTGGGGTCCATGGATAATTGGGCTTTAAACATGTCTAAATGGTTTTATATAAAGCGCTTGTGAGATTGAAAATTTCTTACAATTGAGAAAGTTTGAGATGTCGGTTGTGAAATTTCAACCTAAGACTTGGCCCCGGGCAAGAGGGGACTTCTTCAGCTGGAGGAGGGGGTGATCACTAGTGTACAGTTGGTAATTTCAAGTTAGATTTTGTAATTTCAAGGTAGATTTTGTAGATTTGGTAATTTGATATTTTGATATTCACTGATCTACATTCATGAAACCTCTCTAGCCACATATCCTATTTAGATCTACGTCTTTTAAAGTGATTATGAAAAGTTCTGACGTGTGGTCTCCAAAGTCCCAATCTTATCAGTATTTGCAGCTGGTGAGCAACCCCACAGTCTTTGACTGTCTTGTTATACTTGTATCTTGTTGTTGAAACCTTAATTACAATGAAAAGCAAACCCAGTGATCCACACTTATGTTTTAGTCATCAGGAGACAAATTTGAGATACATATTATTTGTCTATCTGTCCATCCCTCCATTATTCCAGTTACTGAAAACATGAACAGTTTGCCTCTGAACTCAATTCTGTGATATCAGATAGAGTTTCCCCTTTAAATAGTGAGCTCATCACAAAGAAAAGAGGGAAGTATACATGAACACATACATGTTTTCTCATTTCATTTTAGCAGTCGTGGCCCTTATTGGACTTTTGAAAATTTTCAATTTCACTCTTTTGCTATCCAAAATAAAATATTTGTATCATTGTTGGTATACTGATCAGCTGCCATGGAATGAAGGATAACCACATGTGAAACTACAGATATATCTTCTAAAATGAGCCACCATGGCAAATGTATTCACCTTACCAGTAAGCTGCCAACACAAGGGTTTAACAGTGCGGTCCATTTGTTAAAATATGTATATATTTTTTTTGCAGCGTCACAGTTTTGAACGAAGAAATTCCCATGTCATCATACAACACTGGTTCAACTATTCCCAAGACAAATAATAAGCATTCCATCATCTGACCAACTTATGATCTGTGGATCCTGGTCACATTGGAAAATGTTACCCAGTGTCTACTCAATTGGCAGGTTAGTTAAACTTGGTAAATGTTAAATGGCAATTGTTTTTAAAAACAACAATATATGTGTACAATTGCAGATAACTTATTAGAATTTCAGTGTCATCAGTGATACACTGAAGGTTTTTTGAAACATGAAAACCTTCAAAAATTCATCATATCAAATAATAGTGGTACTTCATTTTTATATTAGATTCACTGTCTGCCCATTCATCACACTTTTTTCTCAGCGTTAGGTTGTGTTTGGGGATTTGGATGAGGGCTCTGTCATCTGTCTATCCTTCAGTCCATCCGAACATTTTAACTTGGGTGTTAATTATCTGAATTCGTTGTCCTTTGGCATGGTTATAGGATAAGTTGGGAAAAGTATACCCACATACTACTGGTTTGGTCCATTAAATTTTACCAGAGTTATGGCCCTTGTTTGACTTCAAAACTTTTTTATTTTTTGCCTGTACGAACATATCACCTTGTAACTTGGGCATCAATTATCAGATTTTGTTGTCCCATGACATGGTGATAACACATGTCGCGGGGAAGGATACTCACTTACAACAGGTTTCGTCCATACATTTTTACCACAGTTATGGCCCTTGTTTGATTTGGACATTCTTGGGTTTTGTATATGAAGAATATTTCAGCTTTTAACTTGGGCAAGTACATGTATAATCAGATTCATTTGTGATTTGTTATGGTAATTGTGGATCTGAGGGAATGGATATCGACTTACTAGAGGTTGTGTCCATAAATTTTTCTTTTATGTTACCATAGTACAGTAAACATAGTATCGACGTCCAGATTGACAAATCGTTCTTTGTCCTTCGAGTCGTCCATCTGTTCATTCATCTGTCTGTATACACTTTATGCATGGTGCAATAACTCAAAACATTTTCTTTTTTATCACTGACTTATGGCGCTTTTTTGAAAAATATTCACTCTTATAAAAAAATTTTTTTTACATTGAGTTACTTGCTCTATTTAACCCAAAAAAAGTTAGTATTTTTTTTTTTTAAATAAATCAAAAAGTTTAATTTAATTTAGAATAATTGTTAGCTGAACTTTATTTCGAAAATGAAATTACATTTGGAGAACTATTAAAGGTACTTAATCCAATCAGAGGGTCCCCATCTCAACAGATTTCAACAACAACAATCCAATCAGAGGGTCCTATATTACTATTTCTTTGGTTTTGGGGGTAAAAAATATTTGATTCGAGTCGAGGAACCCAGCTGAAAGCTGAGAGTTATTAGATATTGATTTTTGCAATTTGTTATTTTCTCGAGATGAGTACTAATAATTGCTCTTAACGTCGTAATCTGCTCAATATGTGTACACCAAAACACTATTCAAAGAGACAAGGATGGATAACTCTAAAATCAAGTAGTAATAATAACGCAGTTTTGACTGTTCTGCGCCAGAAAGAATAGAAATAAAGAAACTTCAAATATCGATATCTGATCACGCTGAGCGTTGATTGGTAGGTCCTCGACTCAAATCAATTATTTTTTACCCCAAAGCCAAAGAAATAGTAATATAGAACCGACCCTCTGATCAGATCGAAATACCTTGAAGGGTGTTTTCACAGGCATTTAAAAAAAATTGACATTTACATGTACTTCTGAATCCTAACAAGCCTGTTATACCTTCTAATTTTAGTAATACCAATGCAATTGACATCACACCCACTTCAAGGCACAGGAGCAAGAGAAATATGGCTCAAGAAGTAATCAACGAATACATCAATAAGCTTCATTTTGCTGCTTACGAACAATCAGATGTTTATTTCTTCAGTTTTGTGCCATGAGAAATCAGGTCAAGATATAATGTCAAAGGTGAGTACAACGCTTCCTAATTGCATTCTCTTTCATTTCTTCTGAGCCAATTTTGTTTGAGCATTTAATATTCAGCTTCCTTCTATCAATCTATTATTAACAAAGTCTAGCTGGGGATATATAAATTGGCTCCGTCTGGCCATCCATAACAACTTTGAAGCTTTATATCTTAGTCATCATTTTCGTATTTTAATGATGTTCAGATATTGATGAACCAACATACAGGGTTAAAGTATTTACAAACAGCATATTTCTTACATTGATTTTTTTCCAGAGTTATGGCAGATGTGTCCAGTAGATATTAATAATAGATCTGCCCAAGTTTATTAATTTTTAATGCCACAACTGGACCACAGATTCTGTGATGCATATTTGTTTCTTATTTTGTCAGTATGTACAAGCACCAAGGCAACGCATCATGGGTTATTGGAGCTCATTTAAATATAGTCTCATATTTATCAGGGCTGTCCTCAAAATAGTCTCTTGAAACTGATCTGATGACATGTAGATTTATTTATTTGCTTTGAAACCAGGATTTCCTATCTAACCTATTGTATACACAGTGGATTCTGTTATTCAGCATGCAATTATTATTCTATATGCGGCTGTTTTATTCAGAAGACATATTCCCATTCAGTCATTGGTAGGACATGTTTAGAGGGAACTATGAGCTTCCTCAATTTAGCATTTTACAGGTTGAGAGTTCACTGAATCCTGAAAAATATTGTTATCTGATTCTTCCTAATGTGAAGTCAGCATTATAGAATCTAGTTGATTAGGTAGGCATAATTTCTAATGACATCTGCTATATTTATACGGCTCCCCTAAAAGTAGATATAAATTATTTTATATACATAATTGATAAATCAGGAACCTTGAATTTGTTACAGGTATGATTTGAGGAGAGTTTACAGTTGTGGATGGAGCAGAGGATATTATGGACAAGATTCTCAGTTTTCCAGACAACTATCAGCTTTAATATTCAAGGAACATGCTTAGTCTGCAAATGAAATTGTTACATTTCATTCATTCTGATGTTTTATATTCATGTATATATAGTCAAATTTCCATATAATTATTTTGACTACTTTTTGAAGCTAGAGTTTCTAAACAGTCTTTTTGAAGCGAGACAATTTCATTGCAATCAACACTAGGTCTAGAGACTATGGTGCTTAAATTGATTTCGGAACAGCTCATAAATATTCATGTTTCCAAATAAAGCACTGTTTGCTGTTTTGATATACTTGCGAGAAGGCCCATATTTGTTGTTCATAATATCATTATCAAATTATCATATTTGCTGGTTTTTGAACCCACTCATGTGACATAGTCTGCAGAACTGGGTGATACTGCAGTAAAACACTGCAGGTGTGGCTGATGTGAATAACTGAAAAAGTTTAGATATTAAATGCTTTTGCAGGATTCTATTGACTCTCTGCCAGTGATTTCAATGAAATCTTGGTCTTGTTACAATGAGACTGTTTTCCAAATAGCTTAGGTTTTCCAATAGAATAATGACATTGCAGCAAAAATATTGCTGAGTGCAGATGGAAATTCAATCATTATATATCACTATAAATTTTGTAATACTCGCATGTCATATTTGGAATTATAAATGCACAGTCAGGTTGGTGATTTTTATTTTCTCGTATGGTTTACAGTTTAAAACACAGCTAGGAGCCTATATTTACATCTCTAATGTAATCTTATAAACTTTCACTTTCATAGTTTGGATAGCTACGATCTGAAACTTCTGTATTTGAGCCTCAGTAAACCTTGGCTTAAATAAATTTAGTGAACTCAGTTGATAAATTCAGTATAAAATAGAAACTCATGTGAGATCCTCTATTTATTACTTGAGTTGTGGCATTATAATTAAAAATGCCTGTGTGAATTTTACAAACATTCTTGGTCTGTTTGATGTTAAATTCTGGGTATGATCAATACCTTTTTCCTTCTAAATTTCATTTGTAATTTTTAGTTTTTATAATCACTGAGTTTTTCATATAATTGTGAATACTTTATCCCACCAAGAAATGGTTATGTTTTAAACTAGTTAAAAACCAAAACTTATTAGAGGTTGTAGTTGTGACATAGGTTCCGAGCACTGTTCATATCAATAGTATGAATATCACAAATGCATACACTTTCAGAATCTACCAGTGTTGGTTTATTTTACCATGATTAGACCTAGCATTCTGGGTTTCACAAATGATATTATTCAGTCACTACCTATGAATAAAAAACATTTTTATCAACATGCTTTTCTTTTTATACTGCCATTTTGGAGTATGTCCATGGTCCACCGAGAGCATTTTGAGCCCAATGGACTTCAATCTGTTCATTACCATTTGCAATTCTCGAGGACAAAGCTAATTCAACTTCATAGGGATGAGATTGCAAAATATGATTACAGGGCAATGACCATTATGGTCATCATTTTACTACGTTCCAAAATAAGAGTTTAGATTGAGTGGAAAGTGCCATTTTTAGCTCACCTGAGACGAAGTCTCCTGTGGAGCTATAGTCATCACTCCTCATCCATCCGTCCGTCTGTCCATCCGTCAAGAATCATCTTCTCCAGGTTCATATTTGGTGTAGATGTTCGCTACGTGAATCTCATTCAGATTTGTTCAAATGAGGTCATCAGGTCAATTAGTTGAAAAAGCAGGACCACAACTCTAATCATTCATAGTAATTCTTAGGTTGACTTCTTTTTCCAGAACTATAAGGTTCATATTTGGTTTTGATGTTCCCTAGGTGACTCCCATTCAGATTTGTTCAAATGAGGTTACCAGGTTGATTAGCTGAGTAACTAGGGCCATAACTTAGTAATTCTTACAATGACTTCTTCTTAAGGAATATTGTGCTGATTAAGCTTATATTTGGTACAGAGGGACCTTGGTTAACTAGGGTTCAGATTTGTTCAAATATGGGCAGAGCCATGGACATAACTTTAAAAACCAAAATTTTTATTTTGACCTTTAATTTTTTACACATCGCAGCTGATCACAGCCTCATATTTCTTACCTAGATTTTGTTTAGCATGTTCTTAATCTGTATGGATTTTGGTATTGTTTATTTAACCCCTTCCATTTTTGTTTTATCCAAGACAGGATTACTCAAACATTTTTTATCTGATCAACATATATGAATTTTTGACACTTATATACAGATCAAGTTAAAATTTGGGTTTGATCCGATATATTTTAACAGAGCGGTGGCCCTTTATAATTCACACATCTTTGCTATGCACTATTACTTTTTAAGAGAACTCTGAAGCCTGCGTTATTGATAAAGCCAATTTATCACAGTGTGGACACCTAATTCTCTGGCTGAAGACTGCTTGCTTCAGACCAGTTTACCATCTGTCATTACATTAGTTAAACACCTATTCTACAAGAATAAATAGGAATGGTCCATTGTTCATTTCTCCAAGCCTGGACATAGTGTGTCTGACATTTGCAGAATGCGCTCCCCAGATGGTGAATTTAGTGTTGATACCTATACAGCAGGCTAGCATCACCGAATACATCGAGGACCTAATTCTGCTTAGACCTCATCTTGGGGGACAAATTTTTTTTTAACATGTTATAAAAAAAATTTAATTTGACAAAAACTGACACCATTATAACATCTGCAGAGTTATGAAAGTTTACTCTTTATAATGAAATTATGGAAACATTCCACCCTCCCCCACCCACCCCCTCCCACGTGGCCCATACCTCACCCTGCCATCAACCAACATCCCTTTCAAGCCATATCACCTCTGAATTTAATTAATACCAACAGAAGCATATACATGTATATCTGTAAAATCACAGGTCATTAATTTAGATTAGAATAATAATAATCTGGCTAGTTTATGTAAACATATCTGTAGCAATTTAAAAACAAACTGGTTCTCCCAAGGTTAGGTGATAACTGACATTCAATAATACTGTGAATGGCTTAGATTTCTTCAAATCTGGAAATAGTGTGTCTGACATTTACAGAGTGAGGTCCCCAGATGGTGAATTTAGTATCGCTACCCCATACAGCATGCTAGCATCACCAAATACACCCGCCAGGGATCTAATTCTGCTTAGGCCTCATATTCTGTGAAGTATCCGAAGTATCAAATTAACAGTTTGTTTTAGTCACTATTTTTCCACCTCTTCAGTTTCAATGTTTCCCCAATTTGCAGAAGATAAAATGCATAATTGAGGTGCTCAATTGGGGTGTATCACCAACTTCAACTGTAGGACTTCAATCTGTTCCTAGGTTTTATTGGCCATTGAGACCTAATCAAATTGAGGATGAATTTGGTGATCCTAGCCTGCCTTACGGAATATTTTCATTAAATCCACATTTTGGGGACCTAATTCTGCAAATGTCAGACATACTAAATTCATGCTTGGTCATTTCATATTATTTTCTTAACGCTTATCCAGCTGAAATCATACCACTAATTTTGAAAGAAAAATGGGGGGGGGGTATATATATATTGGATTAAATTTGTCTTCTATCTGTCAGGCTTCCATCCGTCTGTCTGTTGAGATATCTATCCATCCATCTATCAATTGTTTTCTTCTCCATGTTAAAGACGGAATGTGTTTATATAGTTAAGTGTGCATGTTCCCTAGGTGTCTCACAATCCGATTTGTTCAATTAAGTTCATCACATCAACTCCATGTAGGTGCAAAGCCAGGACCATAACTCTTTCCCTCCATAGTAATTCTTAAAACACTTTTTCCTCAAGAACCATTGGGCCTATATAGCTTATATTGTGTATGGAGGGGCCTTGGGTGACTGGTGTTCAGATTTGTTTAAATGGGGTCATTTTTAGGAAATGAGGTCCCCAGAGGATGAATTTGGTGATGTTAGTCCACCTTGCGGAATACTCATTAAATTCACCTGCAAAGGTCAGACACACTAAATACAGACTCAGCTGTTCCAATATTAGTTTCCTAACCACCACTTATCCAGGTGAAATCATTACCTGATTTTTCAAAGAAAAAAGGGGGGTATATTAATATTACTAGATGAATGAATCTCATAGATGACGATTCACATTTGTTCTAATAGGAGCAGAGATAAGACATTTAACTCTCCTCTATGCTGTATGGTACTGGTATAATAATATTGATCTCTAGACAGCCTGGATGGGGGCAATGGGGAGAGAGTGTAGTGGGGAGGAGACTTGACTCCCTACTTTGATCAGAAGTTAAAAATTTCATGCTTGATACTACATTAGTTGTAGATTAGATGTTCACAACAAAAATAAGTTAGAATTATTTTCGCAGTTTGGTTTGATTTTCTAACATGTATGTTTTTAAACCATTAGTCCATATGTTTCTACTTCAGGTTAAACTGTTGGATCGAATTGGTCACAAGTTTTAACTTTATGGGGGGTGTCTGTTGGTAATTGTCAAACGTTTGAGAGGTTGAATTACTGGTACCAGTCATAAAAAAAATTCAACTTAAGAGGAATGTACAAAATGATTTTTGTGAACTTAGTACTGTTGTATGGTTGTCCTCTTTAAAAGGTAAGAGGTTGAAGATTTGTCAGTGATGCGTAATTAGAAATTTCAATGTGAAGAGCCCTGTTCATCTGAGAACTTTCAGCTATGTCTTGAGTGATTTTCTAAAGTACTGACTCTTGTAGTCTTCAGAGTCCCCATCTACTCAGTCCTTACAGTCTGGTGAGCGACCCACATTCATTGACTGTCTTGTTACTTGCACTTATCAGTGCAATCCAAGAGATGGATTTTAAAGATACGGTAAAGCAATGACGGTTGGTATCACTGTTAAAATAGGCACATATGTTAAAATTGCCATAAACAGAAAGAATATTATATTGTAGACAAACTTTGTTGTTGTACCAATCATAAATATCGCTTAAATTGTATGTCATGTTAGTACTATTTTATGTAAACAAACACCATGTTATCTAAACAAACAGTACGCAAAGAGTATGTGATAAGCAAAACACTCAACACCTGGGAAACCCCAATAAGTTAACTTGTTAGATATGGTGCCAAGTTGTTTACAACATATTGCAATAACACTCCCTAATATTCACCCCTCAACATTTCAGTGTTTAATGGGTCAACATGAATTGTTCTCCTTAAAAATCACCACAGTGTTGAGTATTTTTATTATAGCTCACAATTTTCGTCCTGAATATAAACGAACGCTCACATAAAAGTGTGTTTTGTGGATACCTTCACATTCATACTATCATTATACTATACTAATAGTATATTCTTGTGGAATTTTCATAATTTGTTAACTGTTATTTCCAAATTATAACCTACTGACAGGGGTGCTCGGATGAAGAATGTATAATTTATTAGTGCCCTTCAAGTAATTTTAAATAATTATTAGTCATCCAGGGTAAACATCACCTATTGCTCTGCGCTAATAATAAACGCTTTTTATTGATCATATTCATAATGACATGAGGTTAAAGGCGCTTATCAGATAATAATCCCTGGTCGTGTGATACATCTGTACCAATGTTCCTACATATCTTCTAGGCTAATAAGAAATGCTTTTTATTGCTCATATTTCCCCCCTTTAAGTCATCAGCTATCTCATGACACTCTATGTGTCAATTTGGGGGGGGGGGGGGGGTCGGTCTGCAAAAACATTCTGCATATAGGGCCGGGGTGGGTGGGTTGTCCAGAGGCTGAAAAAATTGTGCTTGTAAATTGTTTGAAGCTGACCATGTAATCACAGACGTGGCGACAGGGGGGTTTGGGGGGTGTCTCACCCCCCAACTTTGGTCAAAATTGTCAACTGTTGGAAATTTCATACCTGTCAAAGCATTAGTTCGAAACTTTACACGAACAATAGGCTGAAAATGTTCTTGTAGTTTCATTTTCAAACAATTTATTGGGGGGAATTAATTGTTTTGGACCAATTATTACATATTTCCTATTTTTTGTCAAAATTTTGGATTGAAATTGTCAGGGGGTGACCGATTGGAAATTTCCAACACTTGGAAAGCTTGTGTCCTGGTCACTCCTCCGTGGTCAGTAAAAAACTAGTAGTTAATTTAAGAAAACATTATTGTCATTCATTTGCACAACATTGTCCTTGGAATTGTCATCAGTTCGAAATTTCCAACCAGATTTGAAATTTCCAACTCCAGGAAGGTTTAATGCTAGTCTAGATGCTAGGATTTTGCGATTTTTTTGTTAAGATTTCAAAATTTTCGCACACCAGTCCGAACCATGGTCGACCCGGTGTGTCATTGTTCCTCCCCCGTAACCAATACAAAACTCCTAATAAGTTGAACAAAACAATATTTTACTACATTTGGTGAAAATTGTGGACTGAAATGGTCATCAGTTGGAGAATTTCCAATCTGGGAGTATGAGGTTTAAAATTTCCAACACTATAGGAAAGCTTCAGGTGAAGCCAGTCTAGATGCTAGGCTAGCCCGGTGTATCCTGGTCTCTTGCCCGTAGCCCGGTAGCCGTGTGCATTTGTCTGGAATTCCACCACTAGATGTTAGGATTTATGCAATTTTTTCAGGTTGGGGTGCAAATTAAATTATGTTCGCAAGGTGGACACCCCCGAACGGAGACCCTCTAGCCACGTCCCTGCATGTAATGTTGTTTGTAAGCATGTTAGTGCCATGCTTATTGGTATGGGAATATATAGGCAGCTATACTGACTCTTTAGCGTCAGATTAAGCAACATTTTGGATTTCACAGGATCCCGGACCATTTCACAGTGGACGAACGTAATAGCTTTCAGGAAACTTATGATCAACGAAAGAAATATTTAGTAACAAAATTAATATATTATCAGTTGTGTTACTTAAATAAAAGTAATAAAACAAAAAAACTATCACAAATTGGATACTACATGGGGGATACTTAATGATGACTAGATATCATTAACCTGATTGTTGCATAACATGAAACTGAAAAGGATTTCAAATGTCTGAAATACTGTCTTGTTCTGGCATGTAATCAGTCTTCCGAGTCCCAGTTTTTACCTCTGGTGAGCGACCCCACATTCATTTACTGTCTTGTTATTATAGTGTAACGGAGTGAGATTCTACCAGGTCGGCCACTTTCACGACAATCTCCGAAGTTCAGCGGAGCTCCTCGAATATTGTGGCTGGAAATAGTGTTATCCTGTATTAGTGGCAATTAACCTGATGCAATCTCATTCCGTTAATTAAATACCAATTAACGCGCAAGAAGGGGTGTTCAGTGGAGCCACGATGCAGTTTGTCTACGGGATTGTGCATTGAGTGAATCGGAGCTGCTCATGCAGCCAAGATAATGGGCTAGTGATTGGAGTCTTGAGTGAAATTATTAATTATTCTAGCACTTCCTGGTAACGAAAGGGACAAGATATGTTGAACCTCTCAATGTATTAAAAGCCACTGTTTTATCATCTTGTAATAAATGCTCAGATTATATATACAATGAAGATCATAATATCTAAAATTCACGATTTTTTCCCCATATTGATCCAGAGAAATTCTTCAATTGAAAATCTTTTGACATTTTTGACTGGATTTATGCAAAAGAACTGAAGCTAGTGTTTATTTTAGCCCAAAAGTTGAATAATTGCACAAGTTTTGGTTAAATTTTCGGACTGAAATTGGTATCAGTTTTCCAACCTATATATAGAATGCAATTCGCTATAGAATTAGAATTTCAATCGAGTTAAAGGGGTGCAATTAGAACGTTCAATGTGGCCATTTGCTCGACTATATCTTACTACAATTAACATGTCCTACATTACACACGGACATGACTAGAGAGTTTCCATTCGGGTGGGGGTGTCCACCTTGCGAAATTCCAACTGCACCACCCCCCCCCCCCCCCGGATCAGAATCAGACCGAACACAACTTTTGCATAATTCCATTTGCACCCCTTCAACTTCAGTGCTTAGGCCTAATATACTATATCTTCAGAAACCATGGACACAGCTACGGGCAAGAGACATCGACACACCGGTGTGAGAAGATTTTGAAATTTCAACAAGAAAACCGCATATCCTAGCATCTAGACTGACCTCAACTGAAATTTCAAACATCATACCCCCCTCAGGTTGGAAAATTCTCCAACTGGTGGCCATTTCAGTCCACAAGTTTGACCAAATATAGTCAAATATTGTTAAACTTATTATAATTTTTGTATCCGCCACGGGCGAGAGATGATGACACACCGGGCCGACCATGGTTCGGCCCGGCCCGGTGAGCGAAAATTTTGTGATCTGAACAAGAAATTCGCAAAACCTAGCATCTAGACTAGCTTCAATCATTCCTAGAGTTCGAAATTTCAAACCTGACACCACACTTATGTTCGAAAATTTACAACTGATGACAATTTCAATGACAATGTTGACGAAATGTATGACAATATTGTTTTCTTAAATTAACTAGCAATTTTTAACTGGCCACGGGGGAGGGACCAGCACACAAGCTTTCCGAGTGTTGGAATAACGATTTCAGTCCAAAATTTTGGCCAAAATAGGAAATTATACAAATATTGGTCCAAAAACAATTAATTCCCCACAATAAATTATTTGAAAATCAAACTATAAGAACATTTTCAACCTATTGGTGTGAAATTTCCAACTAATGTTTTGGCAGGTATGAAATTTCCAACTATTGAAAATTTGGACCAAAGTTGGGGGTGAAACACCCCCCCCCCCCCCCCCCCCCCGTCGCCACGTCTCTGCCCAGCGCGATTACCATGTCATAGTTTAGAGCGCACACGAGAAGCTCATATTTTCCATGTCAATCATCTGCATTGGGTTCATTCTTATTAGATGATACTTTCAGGTTAAGCTGCCAATCAGCACGTTATTTTGACTTTCCGCCAAAAATCTGTGTGAATAGTCGAAATTGATCGATTGAACTGACCTTAATAATCGCTACCACATAAGACCCGGCCTGACATCGTTTTCATTCTGTTTGCCAATAACACTTCACGATGGAGGAGGTTAGTTTTTGTATTGCATTATATTGCCTATTGCTATTTTATACGTATAGGATATTTAAGAACGAAGAGTTCAAGTTTGATTTTGGTCATGGTTCAATGAGAATTTTATCGGAATTCCGCAGGGTTCACGCTGGCGATAACTCTTTTAACAATTTATCAGAAACTTTGGCCATATTAAAAAAACCAAAATAATGGGATCCACTGGATCAACGAGAAAATTATAACACAAATATGAAGAAATATATAGAGAATAACGAATTTCATGGAGATAATTTGATTCGTGATTTCGGATTATAGTCTTACAACCTTTTTCTTTTATTTTGCCATTCCTAAAACAATTGTAGCCAATTTAGTTACTCAGATAGTAAATATACCATTTGTAAACAAGTTTTTATAGTAAATCAGTCTTCAGTGTTCAAGTACACATTCCCAGGCATATTTGATTCTTCTATATGAACTTTGTTTTTCTTGGAACAATTTGCATGTAACTGTTATTTTTAAATCTCAAAATTTTTCACATTTTGTATTTCTAGCATAATCCTATGGATACTATTGTGGCAACTTCCTAATGGTGCTACATGCGCCATTAGTAATGCGCCGAAAGCGACATCATCATCATCATTTATTGTCTAGCATCTATATATAAGACATTCAAGACAAATTACAAATAAATATATACAAATAATATATACAGTCACGTGTGCATCATCACGCATAATATAATCATAATACATTGAATTAATTTCCCTGTTCATTTAAGATCTTTCTAAGATGTATTAATCTATAGTCATTTAATTAACTTTATTTATATATATATATATTAGGTGCGTATTTATATAACAGAACACTTTGCCGGGCTCGTCCGGCTCGCCAAGAGTAGAGATCGACACTGGGCGAGCATGACCAACTCGGGCCCATGTCAAGTTATATGTTGTATACGGACCTACGCTATATGGTAAATATTTACTGCCAAATGGGTTGGCTGTGAGTGGGATGGATCCACCGCATATGCATACACTGTTCCACATTTCTGAAAATACGCGTCGGTTACTGGCATAACATCACATCAAAAAGATACTTCTTCGATCGCCCCCTCAGTGCACCCCTGTCGCAATAAAACATCTCGTCATTTTGACCTGTACGTGAACAACATGATTCGGTCCACTTGCTCGCTTACAGACCTAGTATCACAGATGTGATTTTATTATCATGCAATGTCGCTCTTTGGTTCTCTCTTCTAATTCTATTATCGCATATTTTGGCGCGCCAAAATGTGCACCGTAACGGCGCGTGTTTTTGACGCTTGTGTCGTAAAAATTGGATATCACTAGTGACTGGCTTCACTCATAAAGTGAGTAGATAGGCGCTGGTCGAAAAGATCGAGTGATCTTCTCCTTCACCCCACGGTTTGTTGTTGTTGTATATATAGCACACAGAAAACATTCATGTCTGAACACGGCAAAAGCGGATATAATTGAATTAATGTTATTTCTTTGGTTGAATTGATTGGATGGATTATTTGGGGAGGAGCCCACGAGCTTTAATATGGGGTGTGAGGGGTGTCCCGTTGGGTCCCTTTAATTATGGTTTAGCTGAGCGTGTCATCTGGAGCGGGGTCCCGTGTTATAATTTTAAAATAGTGTTAGTTTGTTTGTTTAAAGGTACTCAACCCGTAAAGAGGGCCCCCATCTCAACAGATTCCAACAACAACAATCCGATCAGAGTGTCCTATATTACTATTGCTTTGGCTTTGGGGGTAAAAAATATTTGATTCGAGTCGAGGAACCCATCAAACAAAGCTCAGAGTTATTAGATATTGATTTTTGAAATTTGTTATTATTCTCGAGATAAGTACTAATAACTGCCGTAATCTGCTCTGGATGTGTACTCAAAATCTATTCAAACAGACAAGGATGGATAACTGTAAAATCAAGTGGTAATTTTAACTCAATTTTGACTGAGTTCTGGGCCAGATAGTATTCCCGATAATGAAAAATAATAGATTTCTAAAATCGATATCTAACAAATCTGAGCTTTGATGGGTGACTTCCTCGACTCGAATCAAATATTTTTGACCCTCGAGGCCATTGAAATTGTAATTGAGAGGAGTTTTATCGGGTTGAGTACCTTTAAAAACAGACAGCCGCAAGGCAGAGCGTGTGATTCAATGCGCCATCATACCGCTATTCTGCTATAGCCAAATGCGCAGAGACAGTATGATTTATTTATTTCGTTGTTTCTGTATGGACCCATAGCACGGGCGTAAGTGAAGACTCTGACAATTTTATGTGCAGAGTTATTTGGGTTACGATAAGTGAAGTAAATCTTAAGATTATGTACAAAATATACTTTAGTTGTTGACGATGTGAATGGCTTCAGTCATATATGAAGTATCGGTACTTATTTACTTGAAATTGGCCCAAACACACCTATTTTCATATCGGCATCCATTCCCGATCCATTACTGATCTTTACTATTTGATTAAAATGACATCTCGTGCACAAATATATATATATCCACGGTCATTATCAACATCCCGGTCCCAAGAATTGATGTCCCAATCCCGGAGCGCTAATTTTATTATTAAAGTGACAAAGTTAACATACCTATACCACTTCTAATAAAAAAGCAATTGGGGGTCACTGCGGGCTTTCTCCACTCATAGGGTGTATGAACATGTAAAACTAGATAAATATTCAAATATCTTAATATTGGACTTATTTGATTCTAAACTAACTAGCTCCTTCCACAATGAAAACCCAGTATAATGAAGTTCATAATTATGGTAGACTGTGAGTTCGTGTGTTTTCCAGTTTTCTTTAAAAAAAACCTTAATATTCGTGCTTATTTCATATTTAAATATCTCCAAATGAGGCTGTTTTAATAACAGTTTAGGTCCATATAGAACGTATTTGATAATGAACTGATTTCGCGGAAATAAAATAAAAACCCGATTTATGATTATTTTCTCGAGAACTGGCTTGATTTGACAGCCTATTCCTGTCAGAACAAATACATAACGTAATTATTTTGAATGTTGCATTTTAGGCCCATATAGAGAGTATTTGAGTTAAAGACACTCATGGGTGTAAAACGCAGCATTCAATATAAGCACGATATTGACTCATTTCAATACCGAATAATCCCATATTGGCACCATTTATTCCACTTTTTCATCAATGCGACTTCCCACATGCGCACTAACACTTTATAATGTGTGTGTTTTAGAGAAATAATTCAATTATCAACCTATGTGAATATATAGGTCCAATTTGAACCTACTTCCATGATATTTAGGATTTTTAGATGGATTGGTGGCACAATAACAATCCACAATAATTATGTAGCCCATGCCTGTTCTAGTTATACAGGTCCAGAGGCGATTTAGCAGCAAAAAATTACATACTATTCAGCCATACGTGATCTTTGAATGTCCAGGCTGCATCAGTGTACATGACCTTCTTTGTTATGTTCAGAGGGACTATAATTGCAGGCACAATAATAATCGACAGGGATAACACCGTGGTTGTGTTGGGTATGCATACAGAGGCGGTTTAGTAACCAACAAATATTTTTCGCCACGCACGACTTACACCAAATTTGAATAGCTTAAGTGGCATAAATGACCACTTTGTATATAGAACACTGGCATAACAAGAATCCACAAGGATAAATAACCCCGTTGTTGCTGTGGTTATATTTCTACATAGGCCATTTAGCAACTAATTTATAATAAATATTTGAACAGCTGTATTGGCATTTTTAACCTAGTTTGTGATTTTTCGATGAACTTGTGACGGCACAAGAGAAATCCACAACAGACCCCAAGGATATCTTACGACTTACAACCAACGTTTTAAACAGCTACACGGGAAACATAATATTATTTGTAATTTTAAGCATATTTTTGTAAAAATGGGTTCATATTATCCGAATTAATCACAATATACCTTTGGATGTCACACTAAACATTGCAATAAAACACACGTAGGCCAAGTCGTGAGTTGGCTTATTCGTGTTATTTTCCAACTTGTTCTCATGAAAATAAGCACACAGCGGACTTATTTCATATTCAAATAGTCACATATACGACTGAATATGCTGAAAAGTACAAACAATATTATGTGTGTCTGCAATTATAAATATAGTTCCTCTAACATTGCAAAGGTCACGAAGACCCATGCAGCTGCATGTTCAAAGGTCATGTATGGCTCAATAATGTGTAATTTTTTATTACTAAATCGCCTCTGGACATGTATATTTTACCACAACGGGCACAGGTCTACATTATGATAGTGGATTCGTATGCTACCAGTCCAAATAAAATTCCTAACATTGTGCTAATACGTTCAAATAGTACATACAGTAATACCTAAAGTGTTGTCCGATTGCTAATTACGCCACCCGTGGTGTATCTAGCTTTTCATATTTTGATATCGCGTGGTGTACAGGGCGAATGTATTCTTGGAGATTGTTTGTACCTTACTTAATCGTACCGATAGAATCACGTAGATGCCGAAATGGTAAAGTTAACGCCAGCGGTGTATAATGCGTTTATGAATATATGATAAATCCTATCGATAGAGTCAGGACAGGCTCAAATTGTAAACTTAAAGTCACCGGTGTAATAATATGTTGTTGAAAATATAAATAATCTGAAAGCCTGAAAATATTGTATAACCTATTAGGAGCCCCTGGTGTAGTGAACTGAATTGTGGGTAATTTGTGGAGATTGTTTGTACCTTACTGAATCGTACCGATAGAATAACGTAGATGCCGAAATTGTAAAGTTAACGCCACCGGTGTATAATATGTTTATGATAAATCGTATCGATAGAGCGAGGACAGGCTCAAATTGTAAACTTAAAGTCACCGGTGTAATTACGCCACCTGTGGTGTACATTGTATATAGCTGCTGAGAGTTTGATATTGCGTGGTGGACAGGGCGAATGTATTCTTGTGGGGCTTTTATTTATAGAGTTGGAAATTCCGTTTATTTAAAAGTCGGAACTACGCGACCAGTAGGCCAAGTCCAGTAAAACGGTTCGTTACAGGTGCTGGTTGTTATTGTTATTTTAATGGAATTCTGAGTTGGTCATTCGCGAAACCAATATATTTTATATTCTATAATTAAAACCGTGGCTATATAATATATGATCCTCTTTATGGATATTGTAGGAAGGTAAATTTAGCTAAAGCGGTGGGATATCTTGCAAGACAACACATTTCGGTTTGCGCTATAACTGCTCAATGTTTTAAGGTGTTACACAACGTCTGATAAAAAGAGTTCTATCTGGAATATTCACACTATTTTTTCAGAGAACATGCATAGAGTAAACATAGTCCTATCGGACTATCGTAAAGTAGTTCCGTTTAATTCGGGATTAATTAACCCTCAGACTGCCGAAACTGCCGACAATAAATTCGCTTGTTCAAACTTGCCTGTTTAGAGGTCCCATTTTCGTGGCTAATGGTGATAGAATCACAATTTTTCAGTCAAGTTCATGGATAAATTACATTACACTTAATCGGCTTATGTCCGCGGCCATAAACCTGCGTTTTTTATAACAATTTATTTGAGACAAACAGTTGAAGTTATTATAATCGTTCCCAGCATGCATCATTCTCGTTATCTGTAAAATGTCTATGAACAATGGCTGTGCCATGCACTCTTAGCTTTGATCCACATTTAGAAGCATTCTGGTGTGGCGAATGAGAAACCTGCAGTAATTTATAAGCCGTAGTTCATTGTAATAATTTGAAGAATTACTTGTCTTAACGAAATTCTGAGGCGGTCCATGCATGTAACCAATATATTTTATATTATGATTTATATTTATGGCTAATAATATGATCTTCGTGGCGTTACCATTTCTGACTATGGTTTTCTTGTCTTAATCTGTCGGTGTGTTAACTTAATAGCCACACACCCAAATTCTTTGAGCTTTTTTCTTTAAAGGTACGGTTGGCCTTGGCGGTGGGTATCCTGTGAAAATATTTCCACGCGTCAAAAACCTCCACAAACAGAAAAACATCAAAATGTAGATAGACTTTGTTTGTATACAAATAAGAAATATCGCATAAACAGTATGTTATTGTCATTTGTTTGACCTTTGTTATGTAAACAAAGGCATAAAACGTTACTTTTCTGGTGTTTGTTTATATTATGATGGTAAACATAAAGAGCGTTCTTTGTTGGTGAATTCCTGATATTAAAAAAATAAAGAGCGTTTATGCCATTTTTGTGTGATTAACCAGTAGCATTGTGCTGTATTCTGTAACACAATCAGGCTCTTGCTTAGGTAAAATATAGTAGGTCTTTATGATAACATGCTGTTTACGTGATATCCATGGTATATATGAACGAAACTGTATGCATTTTAATGTTTTCTGTTTACGGTGATTGGAACAAATATGAATATTTTCGACAATTAAGGCCTCGCGTGCCTTTAACCAGTAGCATATTTTGTAGAGCCACTTTTGTTTTTCTTCGCAGTTTGTGTAATTTCCTCACAGCAGCAACACTAATGATGTCCATTATATCGCTATTTGTGGGAAGTGATTACATGATTCTTCAAACAGGTGCATTTAAGTATCTTGCATTATCAGTCATGTGAATAATTTTCTCTGTATTAAAGGTACTCAACCCGTAAAGAGGGTCCCCATCTCAACAGATTCCAACAATCCGATCAGAGGGTCCTATATTACTATTTCTTTGGCTTTGGGGGTAAAAAATATTTGATTCGAGTCGAGGAACCCATCAAACAAAGCTCAGAGTTATTAGATATTGATTTTTCAAATTTGTTATGTTCTCGAGATGCGTACTAATAACTGCCGTAATCTGCTCTGGATGTGTACTCAAAATCTATTCAAACAGACAAGGATGAATAACTCTAAAATCAAGTGGTAATTTTAACGCAATTTTGACTGAGTTCTGGGCCAGATAGTATTCCCGATAATGAAAAATAATAGATTTCTAAAATCGATATCTAACAAATCTGAGCTTTGATGGGTGACTTCCTCGACTCGAATCAAATATTTTTGACCCCCGAAGCCATTGAAATAGTAATTGAGAGGAGTTTTATCGGGTTGAGTACCTTTAAAGTGTATAAAATGTGTCTCGAACAGATTGCAGTACTACTGTGAATAAACCTGATTATTTTTCTGGAATTATTTTGAATATTTCACTGTCATAATTAAATCAACAAATTACAATGGATATGAGATATGTATAATCCTAGATGCACAACCATATTCAGATTAGTTTGAAATTACTGAACTCAAACTTTTTGCACTGTGTAGGAACTGTTACACCCGAAGTCGTTCTATCGCCGGTATTGTGATAGTTCTTGCCTGATTTGTTACGGTTCCTGATTGAAAATAATCATTTTGGTGACAAAATCACGCATAAGTATAGATATCTTGAATAAAACATTCCCGAATGAACTGAGGCTGCAGAAGAGCCCTGTTATCAAAACCTGAACACTGCATCACAATTAACTCGCTATTATATAGTCCAAGTCTTCTTGTACTAAAACCAGCTAAGATATCGCCATCCCAATATCTTAGCTGGTTTTAGTACAAGAAGACTTGGACTAGGTATCATATAGCGAGTGGACTAGGTATCATATAGCGAGTTGAAGCGTAAATATCAACATGTTATCACTGAAAATGAAGCCACGTAGACGCAATTTTTTTGTTATTCGTGGCGTATTAAATATGAAACGCATTCTGAAGACGAGCACTGACTATAAAGTATACCCGTTTTCTGTAATATAGCTGAGAAAGAATCTCGATAGGAGTTGATAATTGGGAGCTGTGGCCTCGTAATCAACACGGGTGCGTGTTACGGTTCTATTTCAAACCAATCATGACTGACGGTTCTGTGCATGAGATTTGTTAGAGCGATTTGTCCACGAAAATCATCTAGTGTGTGACATTTTAAACCAGATGATGACTGTATGTTATGTAATTTGCATAATAGAACAGGTATATAAAAAAATAACACAATAAATACCTAATACGGGAGATTAAGTGACATTAATAAGCAGAAATAAAATATTGAAAGTCCCGATGAGTATAGTATAATAATCATGCCCGCCTATATAAATTACCAATAGTAATATAAATCTACTCATTAATGAAAGATCCAGGTGCGACAATCTTTCAATGCCAGCGCCATCATATTCCCTCCTCTGAAGTCCGCCTGAGGGACATTTACACATGTTTGTCGCCCACACATGAATATAACTTATGTAATCACGTTAATCTGAATCATTGATAGGTTATGACGTGATTGGGGTGGTGGGGGACTTGGAGAGGGAGTGCTTAATTGGGGTCTATCCCCAACTTTGATAAACATTTACAAATTTCTTATTTACAATAGATTGGTTTGATATTTAACACCAACCATATGTTGAAATAGTTCTCTTAGTTTGATTTGACAACAATTTAATATGCAGTTTTACATTTTATATCACTGTCACCACTCGTGAGATTATTCCGATATTCACTCAAAACACGCAGGTATCCTCTATGTATAATAAGTTAAAACAGCCATGATAAACTGTGAGAAAAGATGAGAATGTATTTTTTTTTTCATTGCATTTTTCCCTTGACCAAAAACGGCTCACCCCATGTTTTCAACAGTTAAAGGGAAAAATTATGGGGGGGGGGGGGATATAATATAGAGCCCCCTCACTTGTATAAGACTATAGCATGCACTATACTGTATGAATCTGATTGTTTCAATTAATTTTGAAGCTGTCATTTGTCTTGGAAAGGATTTCGGAAAAAAATGCATAACATCAGAAAAAATCTGCATTTCGGGCTTGGGGACACCCACCCACCCGGTCCTTGTATGCTGTAATTTTCCGACCCCCCCCCCCCCCCCCGGTTTGAACCATGTACATGTACCATGGCAAATATTAGCCATACTTTTACCCATATACAACGATTAAATATGGAGAGAACAGACTAGATCAGGAGAGAACCCAAAGAATTATCAAAATTCACGTATTTTGTCGTTATGACTCGCACAAAAGTAGTTTCGTTATTAACACGCTCGTTGGTGCCGCAGATTGTGATGGGATTGGAAATAACTAATCGAGTTATCACCTAAATGCCTCAAAATTTCGTTTTAACTGTCAAAAAGTCGTGAAAATGAATAATTTCGATTATCGGGAACAGTCACAAATAAGTAAAGAACCTTCACAAACCAGCGATAGAACGATTTCAGATGTAACAGTTCCTACACATTGAATTTTTGTCCAATGATACCACTCAAGCTATGATGGTATTTTGTGAAACCCAGCTCTTGTGCAGTAATTTGCAACTTTAATCTTAAACAATCATAAATCGACCATTTATAATGAGTGAACTAAATAAAAGATTTGAAATAAAACATAGAATTGTATAGATGTTAACAAATTACCACCATGATACAACTTAAGTTTATTAGCTTGTAAAGTATCCATCGAACATGCATATCTACATGGTTAACCATCTCACAATGTATGTATATTTTTAGATGCGTCAAAATAAAAGAAAATGGTTGTCATAGAAAAAGCCCCCAAAACATCCTATAAATGTCAAGTTATATATAAATACATTAATAATGTGACAAGCAAATTTTCAGTCATCAATTATTTTTGTATACTGCCTTGATGTATGGCTTTAATAACAATCTATGACATAAACTATGATTAAAATACTACAATTCATCATGTATTTGGAACATCTGTGTTTGCGGTGTCAATACGACTCAATAGAGTAATAGTAGCGGACAAACTAAAAAAAGCTCACTAGAAGTAGGAGTTTAATCCATTGGCACCACACACCGGCTTGTGATACATCATTTTGAAGGTTATGACATTGTGCACTGGATTGGACCTGGTGTGAAATATACAAATGAAAGTGTCAATCACACTGTAGCTCAACTTGGAAATGGAATAATTTCATGTGTTGGTCAATGAAATTATTACAAATGTGGAAAGTTGATAGGCCTAGTTATGCAAGGAGTAAAATCCAATATGACCGCTGGCAGCCATGTTTTTCTGCCGAATAACCCCAAAAACACTCGTTCCCATTTATGTCATTGTTATCATCCATCACAAATTTCATGAGGATGCGACAAAAGATATGACCTGTAGCCTGTGTCAAAGTATTTAGTGATGCAAAGAGTAAAATCCAATATGGCTGACGGCGGCCATGGTGTTTGGCCAAATGACCACGACTGGTTCCCATCTAGAGGTCGCCCCGATGATCCATATGAAGTTTGGTGATGATCGGATCAGGGATGTGATCTGTATGATGCGTCAAAGGATTTAGTGATGCAAAGATTAAAATCCAAGATGGCCACCAGCAGCCATGTTTTTTGGCCGATTGAACATAAAATGACTCGTTCCCATCTACATATAAAAGTCAACATTCATGACAAATTTTATGATGGTCAGTCAAACAGTACAGCCTGTAGCCCGCACGATTTTGAAATCCAAGATGGCCACCAGCGACCATGTTTTTTGGCTGAATTACCCTAAAATGATTCGTGCCCAACATAAAGATTGGTGATCGGATCAGCGTTGTGGTATGTAGGATGTATGAAATTATTTAGTAATGCAAAGAGTAATATCCAAGATGGCTAACGACGGCCATGTTTTTTTACCAAATAACCCCAAAATGACTTGCTTACATCTAGAGCTCATCCCGATGATTCATATGAAGTTTGGCGATGATCGAATCAGATGTAGCCTGTAGTCCGCGCCAATGGATTCAAATTTGAAATCAAAGATGGACACCAGCGGCCATGTTTTGGACCGAATGACCCCAAAATGACTTGTTCACATCTACATGTAAATGTCAGCATTCAATACAAATTTCATAAAGATCCGACCAAAGATACGACGTGTAGCCAGCGCGAAAGTATTTAGTGATGCAAAGAGTAAAATACAATATGGCTGACCCGAAAATTATTCGTTCCCATCTAGAGGTCGCCCCGATGATCCATATAAACTTTGGTGGTGATTGGATCAGACGTGTGATCTGTAGGATGTATCAAAGGATTTAGTGATGCAAAGAGTAAAATCCAAGATGTCCAAATGACCCCAAAATGACTCGTTCCCATCTACATATCAATGTCAACATTCATGACAAATTTCATAAAGATCATACCAAATATATGACCTGTAACCCGCGCAAAAGGAAATTGTTGACTGACACACGGACGCCAAGCCATGGCAACAGCTCAAACTTACAAAGTAAGTTTGAACTAATAATAAAAGGGCCATAACTCCATTAAAAAATATCTGATCAAACCCATATTCAAACTCTGTCTGTATTTTGGGCTGAGAAACCCATAAACAAAATTTGGTTCTGATCAGATAGAAAATGTGTAAGTTATCACACCATGCATATAGTGTCTACAGACCGACAGACAGACGACGGACGCACTAACAACCACTGGTTAATCAGGACATTGACACTATGTTTAGCATACTATGCTATGGGTAAACATAAAAGGGTCATAACTCATATAAAATCAGATCAAACCCATATTTGAACTCAATCTGTATTTTGGCCTCTGAAACTCGCATACCAAATTTGTTTCCAATCGGATAACAAATGTTTGAGTTATGGCAGAATACATGAATTATAAGTCAAAAAATGGTCAAAAGTCTGTAACAAACTCGGACTCTATCTGTATTTTGGACTGAGAAATTTGGTACTGATTGGATAGAAAATACTAGAGTTATCGCATTACACATGAAGTGTCAACGGACATACAGATGGTTAATCCGGACGTTGACACTATGTGTACATGTACCATATTAAATTTTTTTTTGCTAAATTGAGCAGAGTTCAATCTAAAAAAATCCAATTTATTTCAAATGTATTTTCTCAAACAATCATAACTCCTTTAAAATAAATACGAACTCAATTTGGTTCCAATCAGATAAAAATTCTTTCAGTTATGCGAGAATTCTAATTTGAAAAACTGTCATAACTTCATAAAAAAGTAAACTTTGATCAAACCCATATTCAAACTTGATCTGTATTTTGGTCTGAGAAACTCATATACGAAATTTGGTTCTGATCGCTTAGATAATGTTTGAGTTATCGCAGGATGCATAAAGTGCCTATGGACTGACAGACTAACAACAAGTACTTAATCCGGACATCGACACTATGTGTACCATACTATGGTATGGATACACATAAAAGGGGGTATTTTAAAACAAAATAAAAACTGGACCTCTGTATAAAATCGCAATATTTACGAATTAATCAATGTTTTTTTTTTCAGGATTACAAACTACTCATCATCACAGCTCCGCAAAAGATAACTCTGTCAAAAGCAGAATTTATCGAATATTATGCATATGACCCTGTTAGCAGGGTCATAAGGAGAGTCCATACAGACAAGCGCTTTGAAACGAATTACTTTGTAGGTGACTCAGTCGATGTCCACGGATTACTAGATTCTTACACCATTAAAGTGTATGACACTTACCATGGAGAGGTATGTATATGTATAATTTAGTCTGTCTGCCTGGGTTCAATAGTATCAAATGATATACCTACATGTACATGTATAAGTACATAGTATTTACTTGGAAGAACAAAATGTATTAACTACAAAGTGGTTTCATAATACAGCGGTTAAAATTCATAGAACAATCGGATAATCGGAATTGATTCTGACAAATGATTCAGGTAAAGTGAAACCTGAGAATGTTTGATTCTCGCATACAAACTTGATTCTCAAAGCATAATTTTCTACTTTGTTATATAAAGTAATCATATCATAACTATTAGGCCAGAGTGTTTTTCTTTTCAATTGGCCGACAAGTAAATGTTTCACAATTGAAAGCTGTAAATGTACAATACATGCCAGTATTGCAATTCTCCATTCATGTCACATTGACAGAACTCATTTAACTGAAGTTATGGGTAAACTTTAAAAAAATTAACTTTATGCATTGAATTTTCAAAAGTTCAGAGGATCCTCTTCAAATTATCTCTAACATGGAATGAGTGATGCACAATACGCCCTAAAAAAATAAATTGATTGCATGGCCTGTTGACCCTCATTATTTGTTCACAAATTTATGAATATAAAAACATTAATTACTATTTTCATAATTTTTTATCATCTCATAACCAAACAATTTCATCCAAATATCGCCACAGTTATGATGGTTAGATGTGTTATGCAAACTTTGGTGGTATTGCAAGTTTCATACTGATGGGCTAGTACAAAGATTTTGCATAATATACTAGTCTGGTCGTTGACTCATTTCTGAGGTGAACCTAGAACAAATTGTTTACAAGCTATTTTTGGTGTCATTAGACGCGGAAAAGCCTCGAGAACAACATATCCAAAATCCGCTTTGGGGAGACTTTGTTATCCATGATGGCATCCAACATGGTTGTCTATACTACATCAGTTCTCGGGATAAGTCATTATACGATAGATAGTGGCATCACAATTACGCCGTTATACCAGTTTGTGTTAAATTAGAGTACGGGAGCGTGTAGTGACACAGACAGAAAATTATACAATCATGGCCATGAAATGGCTGTCATAATGGCCACAACTCCAAACCATACCACATATAAAGGAACATATTGGATAACCACACAAGAGTGAAATACATATTGGCAATATACAAGTTGGTTGTTAAATATCTTTAAAGGTACACGCATCATTAAAACACATCAAAATGAAATATCATAGGTCAGTGTACAACAAGTCAATGTGGCCTTGGTGAATTCAACCAAATATAATTTCCAAGGTATAAACAGTGTCAGATTATGTAGGCAATTTTGGAATTTATTGAAAACAGTCTATGGTACTCATTTCTGATTTAATAAATTTACTTCATGGTACACCATCACGCATTATTGTGATAAAAGTTAAATATTCGTATTTTAACACTTGATTTGAGACAACTATAACTACTATTTTGAGACGCGGACAATAGGATCTACACATTTCCCCCAGTATATGAACATAATTCATACCATTTTATAGCAATATATTTTTTAAGGTTTTATACCGTAGATATCAAAATAAATGGTGATCGCTCATATTCGTGAGACTGCTCTGAATACACACATTTTTGCTTCTAGAGAAAGGCTGCATAGTCAATACATCACTATTAAATCTTGTTTAGCTGTTTAATTGCACATATATCACACGATTCAAGATTGCCACCTCCATCCCAATATCTTAGCCGGCTTTAGTACGAGAAGACTTGGACTGTACTACATGTAGTTCATTATATGTACATGTAAGTGCTCGCACTTGAATATATAAAATAGCCTAATATATGAATTAGAGTGATATTAAACGGTACTGGTAAATCTAATTTCAAGCAGGATAATCATAATCCATTGAACGAAAGGATATCTGACAATAACTTATAATCATTTACAATCCCATACATAATTAAAAATTTCCAAAGTTACACTTGACAAATTAAACCCTCAATACAACGGATTTAACAAAAAAGTTCAGGGGGCAACCACCAGCAGGGGAACACCCCCTCCCGAACCTCCCCGCTCAAGCCTTTTGGATATGCTTTTGGCAGATCATTCCCTGATATGGGCCGATAACAGTGTCCCCAAAAATCCCTGGATAATTTAGTGATACATTTACCGTATATAATGTATAGGCGAGTGGTTGCACATGGTCCTTCAGCCGCCAAACACGTTATTTTATCAAAATAATATTGTATTTGACCAATAAAACATAAATTAGTACATGTAAATAAACAATATAGCATACAGCAGTCTGGAGTAAACTACATACCCACATATAAAAAATAGTGGCAGTATGAATCTGAGTATGTTTACATAGACTGAACATATAGCATCAGATAGTTGCTTAGTTCGGTTTAGAGATCAGATGCTTTAGGTAGAGTACATTTTATGTACACAATACTGAATGTCTTAAGTATAGAATAGTGTTAAAATGCATTCGTTCAATTCATCAGACCTGGAACATAGAATGGAATGATCTACAATGGGGTCTCGAGCAGTTTACCCCTTCGCATATTGAACAAAGATGCCATTAAAATGGCACTTCCAGCCCGAGGACAGTAGCGAACCGTCATATTGTAGTCACCCGACTAAGTCCAGTTGATGAATTGACTGTAGAAACATTTTAAAATTATCATCCATACCAAGTTTCGCATGGATGTACTATAAAATATATCGGATCAAACTCATATTCGAATTTGATCTGCATTTTGGTGTGATTAATTTACATACCAAATATGGTGTTATAAATAAAATGAAAAATGTTAGTCATAGCTTCATGTGTGAATGGTATGTACAGATGAAGAACGTGATAAGAAAAACCTTGAGGCAGATCAGGAGAAATATGTTTGACTTACTAGTATGGCATTATTGGAATCCGATAGCATGTGTGTATGTGAAGGGTTAATTATTTTCTAAACAGATCAATGAATCTATGAGGTAGCAAAAAAATACACAGGTGAGGGAATCACTGGGGGTGTGTCGTATCAGATAGCACATGCCAATTTGGCATTTGTGAATGCAATCTGTAAAGTGTTAATAATTTCTAAACAAATAAATACAAAAACTATACAGGCAAGGGGTGTGTTATCATAAACATGTACATAAAATTTGAACAAGATCCGATAAATTATACTTGAGTTATCCAGTGTTTCCGCTAGGGGGTAGGGGAATGGGGCCGGTTTGTAAATAGGGGAAAACACAAACACCTGCTTCGAAAATTTAGAAAAGTGCAACACTAGAAATGCATTGTCCAGCAGAACGCGAATTACGATTATAATTCTGGTATGTATACATTCTCAAAATTAAAACAAGAAATGTAACAATTTATGTGATACAACAGTCAGTCAATTAAGTTGATTAACCACATTATTGTGGTTGAACTGAGTGAAATAAAAACAAACTTTTAACCGAGACTAAATTTAGATTTATTTTTTATTTCTGGTAGAATAATTAAATGTACTATGATATTTCGTACACAGTTAAAAGTAAACTATACTCTTGAGGAGGTGCCTCACCAAGTCATCAAGGGAAGTTCATGACCAACAGTAACATTCACTCGTCTTTTAAAAATTCATTTGATCTACGAACACTGGTTTAAAAAGCTTGAAACTATTTTGTTGTTGCATTCAATCATTTGGGGTCACACAATTGAAATTACCCCGAGAGAATTGCTGCTATCGGCGGGAAAGTATTGGCTATGATGCTTCATTGGACCCCCCTGACTCGAGATAATTGCTATCGGCGGGAAAGATTTGTACTTGGTAACCAACGAAGCTATGTTGGTTCTGGCGATGACTAGGACATTGACAAAACGCTCCCAAACTAATATATGGCAACAAAACAGAATACTTATTATTAGATGACAGTTTAAGAATACACTGAAATCACCTGAATGCGAATATAGATGATTAATTCCAATCCAAACAGAACACTAAGGCCTAACAAAAAAAATACGTTTGTTTCCGCCAACAAGCTGACAAAAATTATAGTAGGTACATGTAGGTAGCCTTAACTTTTTTTTTCTTCAGTATCTTTAAAAATAACTGTATAATACTTGTCAATAACCCAAACTATGCATTTCTAAGCCCTAATCATGTTAACCCAGATGACAGAGAAACTTTAAACTCCAATTCAATCTTACATATGCTTTAATGTTTACATATTTACTAGTCTATATACTAATATAGTCTTTGATAATCCTAATATTTCCCATATGGTCTGGCAACAACTGGAGTCAGTCCAGCACCACTGCACTGTTCACATATTGGAGTGACCGTCTTGTACCGATCTCTTAATGATGGCTTCAGAACACCACCTTCTCCTCCACATTCAGTCAAGGATAAAGGTATTTTTTGAGGACACCAGTTTTTGGGTAATGATATGACAAAGGCATAACCTGAAGGCCTGAGTGGAGGAAGGTTTGGGAGGGGTGACCCCCCCCCCCCCCCTGGAAATTTTTTGAAAATCCATTGCATTTGGAGCTAATCTAGGGCAGAGTCAGTATTTTGAATTTTACTGAGGTCAATTTGATCAAGTTTCTCAAACATAACTTTGGAAATTTTTTATACCCCTTTAAAAAAAAAGGGGGGTATACTGTTTAGCACCTGTCCGTCCGTGCGTCCATCTATACGTCCGTCCAATGTCTGTTCATGTCATAACTTGAACAGTAAAACTTGATCTCAATGAAATTAGATATGGATGTTCACTACTATGAGGACATTAAATAGAGCGTTCCATCGTTTTGTTTGGATTTTCCATTCTAGAGCGTTTCATGTTTGTTTATCTGGAAATGTTGGCATTTTGGTCTGTCTGGGGTCTGTTCATGTCATAACTTTTTTGAACAGTTGTGCTGCGATCTCAATGAAATTTGGTATGGATGTTCACTACTATGAGGACATTAAAAAGAGGGTTCCATCGTTTTGTTCAAATTTTCCATTCTAGACTTGTACATCTTTGTTTATCTGGAAATATTGGCTGTTTGGACCATCCGACATCTGTTCTGAGGTCATAACTTAAACAGTAATGCTCAGATCTCAATGAAATTTTGTATGGATGTTCACCACTGAGGACATTTAATGGCACATTCAACTGTTTTGTTTTGGTTTTTTGTTTTATAGTTATTCATCTTTGTTTACATGAAAATGCTGATTTTTTGGGTCCATCTGTCTGAGTATAGCAATCATAAATTATAGATATGCCCACATCAGGCGGTATCCGTTAAGAGGGTATGCACCGGACAACAGTCGATCTCTTGTTTTATATGTATGGATTGGAAATGCCTAGGCCTAAACAAAAAAATATGTTTGTTTCCGCTAACCCGACCGACCCTAAACTTTTTATTGCCATTGCAAAAAAAAAAATTGGACAAAACAAACATTTATTTAAATTAATATATGTTATTTATTTATTCATATTCATTTTTTTTGGGTTAAATTGAGCAAGGTATTCAATCTAAACAAATGTTTCTGTTTATTTTTTGAGTGAATATATTTTTTCAAAAAAGTAGCGAGATTAGACGGTTGTAGCGTCTAAATAACTACTTGAATGCGTCAATACATCGTTACTAATTGATATCGCAGAAAATACGCAATAATATATTACAACTGAAGTAAAATAGTGGACCGGACCGGTGGTCTGGTCCAGCAACACCCGCTCTGGTCCAGTGACAGCCGGTCCGGTCCACATGGCGGTCCACCCCTGGATTGCACCGGTCCAGTCCACATCACTATACGATATGCAGGGCCCAATAGTTATAATTAGTCACTTATTTTCATAGGAAATCAGTTTTATTTGATGAATTCCATAACCACCTGTCCCATGAAACATTCACCGGTTGAAAACTAGGACCAAAAGGTGAAAAACATGTTCAATATTTTGACATAAAAGAAACACATTTCTAGTGATGAACACATTAACTCAAACAGCACTTGGCCTATATTTTCGTTTATAATCGGCATTAAATAAATCCTGTCGCTACGATGGAGCTATGGTCATTAATACGGTGAATATGTGTTAAAATGTAACCATACATTTGGATGACTTTATAAATTTATAAAGTATGTACGGTGTTCAGTAAAATTGGAAATTACGTAATTGGCACTCAATTAACTGGCCAACATATCAATATGGAAAACCAAAGTGTGTCTTAACGACAAATTATGTAGAACCCACATACACAGGGATGGATCCAGGGATTTTTTGGGGACACCTGTTTTGGAACCATGATATGCCTTCACGGCCGTAGGCCCGAGATGGAGGTAGGTGCAGCATTAAAGATCCCGCATAAGAAAATGCACTGGCTTACAAGGTCAAGATAAAGACCAATGTATTATCTTATATATGCGAGGCTCCTTAGATGGGAGACTCTCATTTATATAAGAGAATGCATTGGCACAGGATTTTTGCAAAATTTCAAGAAGCCCCAGTCATGAAGGTGATATAGAGCCTTTATTTGCTTATTAATCAACTATATATTGATGATTTGCATTGCATGTTGTTGAATTATAATAGAATATTTCCTTCAAAATATAGAAAATTCAGTTTTAATAAAAATTTCCACTTGCAATTTGGGGACATTTAGGCCACCAGGGTTTGGGCACCCAAACCTGTAACAGGTATCAAAAGAGACATGGATCCTTCCTTCCCTGCATATACATATGAATTTTCATAGCTGTATCGTTCTTAATTATCAAATATAATCTCGTTTTTATATCCATAGATTATGAGACCACATGCAGCCAATATATTTACATCCAGTAATGAATTACACCCAAAATCATATTTAGCTGTCTGCTAAAACATAATTTTTGTTCATGATCTGATTAACCATACTCACAAATCAATGAACATGACACAGCTTACTTCTCTGGACTCCAAGCAAAAATTATACCAACTGATACCGTATAGGAAAATCGTAAGCATCCATACTGTATGTCATTTGATTGATGACAAAATTGCCGAGTGATGAGTGTTTACCTCATTTTAAAGCATTTTGTTTTCTAACAATGAATTGTATCTGTTAATAACAATACAAATTGTCAACAGTAACTGAGATTCACAATCACGTTGAACAAATATTTATAAACTACTAGCTGAGGGCATAAGTCATATATGTCAGGAGTGTGAAACCCCGTTATTCGCTCACGCACAACTAACGCCATCAGCACATCCACCGGGATACCTTTAGTCATCATAACAAATCTGATTGAAATCGATCGTGTTGTCTGAGATAAAAACGTGAATAAGCATACATGTACATTATATAGACCCTTCTTTTTTCTATGGGAGCATCTGTTTATTTTGGAATCTCAACAAAGGTATTATTCTACTTTCAGATGTCATTGCGAGAAGAAATTCTAGGGGACATGGATGTGGTAAACACCTTTATAAATGTTGCAACAATAAACATCCGAGAAATTTCTTTAAAACATTTCCGAGTCAACATTAAAGGCACAATGGTATCTGTAAGTATCTGCAGGAAGAAATCATTGTTTACCATTACAACTATGAATCAAACACGTGGGAAGAAATAATTGATTACCACTACAACTAATATGATCATACGTAAAAGTAATTTGCATCTGCTTGTCACTGTTCATTTGATTATCGGATAAAATTTTAGCTTTAGACGGATTTGATGATAAACCGTAACAGGACAAAAGAAAATCATACATGTATACCGGGTTTAAATAATCACATACATCTATAACGCAAATGTGGATGTTCATCCTGCCAGTGTAATATGGGTCTCCACTGTCTTGTCATCAACGCAGTCCTATCTGCAATTGTTAGACGGATGGACGGACGACTAACCACGACTGATGACTATAGCTCCACCGGAGACTTAGACTCAGTTGAGCTAAAAACTATTATATCAGTATTTGTTTTTGTAAATATCATGAACTGGCTGGAAATTAATCAAATGTTGCATTATGGCTTAACATTTAAGTAACGGTTGACAAATTTATCATACTCTGAACAAAACGGACTGAAATATGGTCATAATATATATATCTTGTACATGTCTATATACATACCTAAAGTATATGAACATGCATATTTTTAAGTATTAATATTAAATTTATATGTATAATATTTCACAATATAGAGAACTAGTTATTTGTAAAAAAACTCATGGGTTATCTCATACATTACATTTTGTCTTGTAAAATATCACTATGTTCACTAGCGATCAACCTCCATCAGATGAAACTCATTGTGGTGACAAACGACTTCGTCCGTGCTTTGACCTTGAATTGACCATTTTGAAGGTCAGGATAGCGATTTGACTTGTCAAAAACACTCCCTCGATAAAAGTATCCGTAGCTATCACATTTCATCGAAATCCGTTAATTTTTTAATTTAATTTAATTCTGCCTTTTTAATTAAGAGACATGATGGTACCCGTCCAGTGATGATACCCGTCCCTAAAAGAGGTACGTTTGTGGGTACCTGTTTCAAGGTGAAGATCACCTCTGAGGGAAAGACCCAAGTACGTCATGCAACAAGCTCATGTCTGGATACAGTCTTACACGCACACGCCCAAACCCAGACAAAATGATCACATTACACACATACACTCTTTATCGACGACATCACTGCGGATACGAACGCTCTTTAACTATCAATGCGATTAACCCCACCGTGCCAACAGCGATAATTTTTGTGACTGGGAGTGTTGCTCTGACGTTCTCAGAAGCGGTGCGATGCCACTTCATCTGGGATTTTACCCTTAGATAGAAAATTTGGTCTCAATCCTTCCGGCAGTTTTAGAGTTCATCGTGATCACACACACCGCAGATCTTCCAAAATATACAATAGATATATATATATATATAAATCATTTTGTTTTATTTGCCAGGCTAAACAATTGGGAAAATCGCAATACCACCTATTCAAGTTATGCGATACAGAAAACGACGACTCAAAGATGGATGTAATATGGTGGATTCCTAATATCGCACATATTCCTATTTACCATCAGTGAGTAGAATATATAATACTAGAAGGTGACCCGACTTCGTCAGGGCTATTGAACGAGAGGCCGATCACGATCGGCAGATGTTTAACCCATCCCTTGGCGATAATAAATTGTTATGATCAGAATCATAATCGTTTAATGTTGAATTATCGAGTATACTGTTAATGATAATGATAATTTCCTGAATACTCCCTTGGAAATTTAATTTAAATTACATTATCATACACTAAAATAAAAATATTCATATATACATGTAGCTAGACTCATTACTCTCCCAAACCTCTGGTTAATCGGTCTATTATTCACACTCAATAATAGCATAGCCCAAACACACCTTAACTGTGAACCAAATGGTCAAATTCACGTAATTGCAGCGTCCGCATGTAAATGACCACTAATCTCTAAACTACAAGATTCATTATATCAACAGACACATGCTTTATTGTCGACAGTCATCACTCCCACCCTGTTTCAGCTAACTGATAATCATTCATGATTAAGTATGAACTATATACATGTAGTAACTATACTTTTTTAGAAATGGTAGACGCATACAATAGGGATGTAAAGTTGGTGAGGATGGGATAACCACTGCACTCATTTACATTACCCTGTATCTATAACATTGAATAACAAATAATAAGAAATAAAAAGCTATTCTTTTTAAACAAACATGATGTTAAAATGAGGCCAATCATGATCGGCAGATATTAACCAATCCCTTGGCGATACTAAATTAATACTATGATCTGAATCATAAATGAAGAGTTTTGACGTTTAATTATAGAGTATACTGTTATGTGCAATTATAGACAAATGTACATAACACAAATTATTGGAATTTATGAGTCACTCGCATGTATATAAGAGAATGCTCTGGTACAAGATCTGTAATGCTGCACCTGCAGTCTTGGGTTGAATGAGAAAAACGTGACCTGGACATGGAATACTGCGGTTAAGACGGTCAAATTTATGTTTAAAAGGATACTGCATCAAATTCTACCAACACCCATCAAAATAAAGATGCCTTACTGCTGACCCATTAATATCAATTATATAGCAGAACTGTCAACAAATCAGACATTGTTTATATTGGTGCTAGCATCTCTGTTAAACCAATAACATTTATAATGACCTCAGGCCATTTGTCACTCGGTGATATACATAGCTTTCTTTATTTGCACATTGGCATAAGATACATCAGAAAATAAAATTGCCTTATCAAGTAGTCCAAAGGCATGGGATGGAATTGGTGAATTGGGTTTAAAGTTACTCCAAACAAATTTACCAGTACAGGCCTGGAAATCTCAAGGCGGGCCTACAGCCCGCCTAGAATTTTCCAAGGCGGGCTTTTTATAGCCCGCCTCGTCTACGATAGGACATTTATTATTTAGTTATTTTATTGTGTTTAATGAGTAAAATACTGCATTGAAATCGTAATTATATTGTACAGTGTGGAGACTGTGCGCATGCGTGACCTGACGGTAATGTCAAATGGGAATTATAGCGGAATCAGTAAACTGTTTCGTAAATCTGATCTTTTGATCGATTCTCACACATTTTATAACCAAAATAAATTATTTCTCTTCATAAGATTGAGCTTACAATATATTTCACTGGATAAAATGAACACATGTTTGTGGATAGTGAGAACCAAATGTCACTGTCCCAATTAAGTTCAACCTTTCGTTCCGTTTCCGGTTCCTATCAGTGAAAATTGTATTTAGCTTGCAGCCGTCTTTTATCGCTTCGATTGACAATATTTTAATATAATTAGCTAAATATATCCACGTATTCTAGTTTACACTGTTATTCAATTATTAAGGTTCAGAAACTATTTTCTATGTCCCCAATTGCAAACACTCAGTAAATCTATAGATAGCGACTTGACTGCTGCAAGCAGCAGTCTGCGATCGACAATGGAATATGGATTACTTTGACTTTGAGAGAAAAAGCAGTCAATATTCAAGTGCAAATATACTGGATTTAATATAGTTCTTGATTGTGTATTTTATGTAAAATTACACTTTCATGGAGAATGCTTTTAACGTGGACAAACTCACCCAATTCCGTTGCATGGGTTGGACACCGACTGACAAATTGTTGAGTACAAACACTCTTACATTCTGTTTCTTGTTCATATAAATTATCATAACATATAAAACATAGTTAAATATTCACCATACCATAATTACTGTGGGGGATTTTGACATTCACAACTCTGTGGACACTTTGTTTCAACATAAATTTTTTTAATTTAGATGGAGTTATACAACAGCAGAAATAGACAAACTAACGGCATTAGTAACTCAGATAAAATAAATCATAACTTTAAAAGTTGGAGGGCTATAGCCCTCTTAGGCATATCTAGGAGGGCTATTAATAGCCCTCCTGGATTTTCTAGATCGCCAGCCCTGCAGTACATAACCAGGGTTTCCGTTAGTACGGCTCAGCGTCCGTAGGACGGCCTCATTCCCCTCGCATATTATCTGTTTGGTTCATACATATACCAAATGTCAGTCGCAATGTCGTAAACAATTCCGGTTACAACGGGAGTTCGGGTGTTAAATAGAATACTGGTGAAAAAGCGGGTCAAATAGCGACGTTAGATACAGCGTAATGCATGTCGCGGTAACATCAAAAAATGTCGGACTGCTGAATATGCATATTTTTGTGTACGGGATGAAACTACTCATGCCTGAAAATCCCGTGATATCGTAGGATTACATAATTTGATCAAAGAACGCCGAATTTCTTAGTCGGGACATTTTTATGCACGGGATTTTCATGAATGAAACTGCTCCTCTCCGAGATCCCGTGCTATCGTACGGTGGTACATAATAAATGGGTCCCCCTGCAGAGTCCATGAGGTATAGAACGGAGTTTTAGCCAACGTGTTATAAAATATAATTTGGCGGGAGATGTGAACACGTGCGTCGTTGATTGTGCTTGGGACAACGCAACTATTATTTACCGTCCTTTGACATTATCTCCATATTGGGGAGGGGGTACGTATGTGTTTGTCTTTATCACCCATGTATGTAATATGGTTCAAATGAATGGTGTTGTTAACTTGTCACTATGAATTCCCACTATAAAGACTGATTTCGGGACAGGTTCCGTTTTACTGTGAAATAAATCACGTTGGGATTTTGTTGACTATGCGCATAATAAGCAATTGCGGTCGTCAGTTTATGGACTAATATATAGAGACTAGTGAACAAGCTACGCGTTCCGAGTGAAAGATGTCCCTACCCACAGGTATTAGGCACAATTTTTGTTTTTAAATTTAATAAAAATCTCTTTTTATTAATTTTTTTTGGTGCCAAATACCTGTGTCGCTACCATTCGTATTTTGCCGCTATAAATAGCTCCTGCAGTATGACGTCACAGCGCACAAATAGTTTTACGATTGACAGCGTATATCATGTCAGTTTCATTTTCACAGAAGCTGCTTGCAATTCTAGGAAATACTTTATTCAATTCTCCTTGCTATCTATTATTGGTCAATGCATAGATGTTTTGTAGTGTTTAGATTCATCGGAATCTTATTGTATAAATTTGTAAACAATAACTAGTAGCTTGTTCATTTATATATAATCTTCAGTGCGTAATTAGTTGATTGATTATCTGGATACCATCAACAGGAAATGATTGACTTGCGTAATATATACGTAGCTTTGGTTGCTTTGTGAGACTCTTATGTGCAAGGAAATTGCTACTTTTCAGTGTCAAATAACAAAATTTTCGCCCGACGGGACGAACCATGGTCGTCCCGTCGCGTTATGTGTTACCCCAATACGGACTCATTAATTTTCCCCTCGCGGAAACCCTGACATAACACAAGATTTTGGACCGACTTAAAAACCAAATTTGCTGTGGTGACTAGGGGTACCCTTGGCAGAGTTATGATGGTGTTGGTCTTTCAAATTTATTTAACTTAAAAACATTGTTTTTTAATTAAACAACAAATATTTAAAAATAACTTGATTTATTCATATTCATTTTTTTTTTAAATTGAGCAAGGAATTAAATCTAATTTGTTTATGTTTTTTTTTAGTGAATATATTTTTTAGAAAAAGGCCCATAACTTGCTTAAATATAGTCTGATCAAACCCATATTAGAACTCAATCTGTATTTTGAGCTGAGAAACTTAAATACCAAATTTGGTTGCAATCATATAGAAAATATTTGAGTTATCGCACCATTCATAAAATTTCTACGGACAAACACACCAGTGATCAATCCGGACGACACTATATTTATCATACTATGCTATGGGTAACCATAATGAAACTTGGCAACTATTCCAGAAGTGAAATCTATTCATCCAAGTGAAACCAGTCTTTATGTAGATCTATATAGACCGATTAACCCATTAGCATTAATATGGCGGTGGCATAAAAATATTAAATCTTATCAACTGCTAAACTAAGAATATATTTTACTACAGTTAAAATTCCATTTCATTTCAATTACAGGGTCACACTCACAAATATCGAACGCGGGTCGTCGGCCGGATGGCAAAGTACGCCTTTGTCACTCATAACGGTAAATATAACTAAAGCTATCATTCCTATTAAGACTTGAATAGACATTCTACACAAGATATATTACATGGCTTTATGTCATATGGTTGGAACCAACATCGTAGTGCTGTATGGTTTATCATAGTCTAATGCATCATGTTCCTAACTATTTATCTCAGCTAAGAAATCAGTTCTAACCTGTATATCAACATTTTATAGCTACACAAATCCTCTTCCACATTTACAAAATTTGATGTGTCTGATTTTAACATAAACTGACATACCATATTTACATACATTTCAATAAAATGACGTCAGATAAAACGTATTCCTGTTAACCTTGGTCTACATGCCTTCAGTCGTGCCGTACTTGACATTCAGCTGCAGTGCTCAACTCCACTTACAACAGCCTTCATAATTGGCTACGTCATTCGGCAATACCGAAGCCATTTGCTGAAGCAAACTGGGCCACAATAAAGGGTTGCCGTAGCCAAACAATCTGAATTAAAAGAGCTGCTTACAATGTCTTCACACTGCAGCTGAATGGAAAATACACCATGGTGGCAATGGATACTTGTTTTGTCCAGTGGTGTGGGTGTCCATGAGTACATTTGGTAGAAATATAGACATGATACTCATTCCTTTCCAGACAGCCGTTACCCCAAGTGAAATAATCTCAGTCGTTAAAACGGTGACACGAGGGTGAGTATTTAATAAATTGCACTGAAATTTCATTCCACATTGACCTGGCTTAGGCCTAAACAAAATATACGTTTGTTTCCGCTAACCCGACCGACCCTATATTAAACCCCCGACCCTAAACTTTTTATTCCCGTTGCAAAAAACAAAACAAAATTAGACCAAAATTTTTTTTACGTCCCAATTCATATAAAAACAAGATGCATAACATTAATATATTTATATATATTGCCACAAGAGATTTAAGTTTACAAAAAGATTTAAGTTCAACAGTTGGAATCATACCATACTGTAAAGTATGTTTGGCTTTATCTAGCTTTCATCTGTGAAAACTTCAAATAGTTCAGGTTTGTTATCATTCAGCCTTCAGACTTCAGTATTTCAATCAAATACAGTACAGGAACATAAACAATTTGATCAAATCAACCTGGTTATCAGGTGGGATATCATAATACCAAATGAAAATTAACATAGAGATTAGTATTATAAATAGTAATTACTAACTTAAAAGCCGGTACTCAATCCGATCAGAGGGTCCCCATCTCAACAGATTCCACTGTTCAACAACAAAATTTTATCAAAGGTCACTTGAGTTATCAGAATCGATTAATTATCCAAAAATAATGCTAACAACTGAACTATCGTATATAATTGCCCAAAATGTGTTGTATAGCAACATTTTGTTCAATGTAATTTAGTATCGAGAGTATGTCGGTCGGCTTTTTCGGTAAACTTCTGGGACAGAAAGTATTCCCGATAATGAAAAATAATAGATTTCTAAAATCGATATCTAATAAATCTGAGCTTTGATGGGTGGCTTCCTCGACTCAAATCAAATATTTTTGACCCCCGAAGCCATTGAAATAGTAATTGAGAGGAGTTTGATCGGATTATGTACCTTTAATAGACATTGTTTCTGTACTACATGTAGTATATTCTGTATGTGTCTCACTTGAATTTTATAAAATAGCCTATTATATGAATTAGAGTGATAATGG
This sequence comes from Siphonodentalium dalli, assembly GCA_032622095.1. Taxonomy (NCBI): domain Eukaryota; kingdom Metazoa; phylum Mollusca; class Scaphopoda; order Gadilida; family Siphonodentaliidae; genus Siphonodentalium; species Siphonodentalium dalli. The sequence continues at coordinate 166,985,820 of CP136066.1, read as the reverse complement.
TAAGTCTCATTTCAAGCAGGATAATCATAGTCCATTGAACCAAAAGATATCTGACAATATCTTATAAGCATTTCCAATCCATACATATAAAACAAGAGATCGACTGTCGTCCGGTGCATACCCTCTTAGCGCATACCGCCTGATTTGGGCATATCTATAACTTATCATTGCTATACAGATGGACCCAAAAAATCAGCATTTTCATGTAAACAAAGATGAATAACTATAAAACAAAAAACCAAAACAAAACAGTTGAATGTGCAATTAAATTTCCTCATAGTGGTGAACATTCATTGAGATCCGAGCATTACTGTTCAAGTTATGACCTCAGAACAGACATCGGATGGACCAAACAGCCAACATTTCCAGATAAACAAAGATGAAACACTCTAGAATGGAAAATCCGAACAAAACGATGAAACCCTCTATTTAATGTCCTCATAGCAGTGAACATCCATACCTAATTTCATTGAGATCCAAGTACTACTGTTCAAGTTATGACATGAACAGACATCGGATGGATGTACGGACGGACAGACGGACAGGTGCAAAACAGTATACCCCAAAAAAAAATTCCAGAGTTATGCTTGAGAAACTTAATCAAATTGACCTCTCAGTAAAATTAAAAATACTGACTCTGCTCTAGATTAGCTCTAAATGCGATTGATTTTCACAAATTTTCCAGGGTGAGAACCGGTGGCCCCCACCATCAACAGGGGGGGGGGGGTCACCCCTCCCAAACCTTCCTCCGCTCAGGCCTTCAGGTTATGCCTTTGGCATATCATTGCCCAAAAACAGGTGTCCTCAAAAAATACCTAGACCCTTCACTGAATGCGGATGAGAAGGTGGTGTTCTGAAGCCATCATTAAGAGATCGGTACAAAGACGGTCACTCCAATATGTGAACAGTGCAGTGGTGCTGGACTGACTCCAGTTGTCGCCAGACCATATGGGAAATATTAGGATTATAGAAGACTATATTAGTATATATAGACAACCGGTAGTAATATGTAAATATTAAAGCATATGTAAGATTGAATTGGAGTTTATAGTTTCTCTGTCATCTGGGTTAACATAATTGGGGCTTAGAAGTGCATAGTTTGGGTTATTGACAAGTATTATACAGTTATTTTTTAAAGGTACTGAAAAAAAAAAGGTAACCAAAAAAAAAAAGTTAAGCCTACCTACCTACCCTAATTTTTTTCAGCTCGTTAGCGGAAACAAACGTATTTCTTTGTTAGGCCTTAACAATTTATTTTTATCAGGGTTGTCAAATATTCAATAAACTTGGGATCTGGAAAATATACATGAAGTGAGTTGGCTATGAATATTTCTTTAGAATATTATATAAAATTAACTATACAATATATCCAGAATTATAATACTTGAGCTACATAAATATAGTAGTCACTAAAATTCCCCTTTCTTGTGTAACCTCATGTAATGAGAGCCCATGCCATTGTGCATGATTGAAAGTAACATGGTGTGACATTTACAGCTTACTTGACCTCTTTACTTCACAACTGGGTTCAACTTTAACTGCAGTCAATATCACCGCATGATTTTGTCAAACCACCACATGTAGTTATATTAAACTGTGTTTTGGATTTGAGTTTTTCTTAGAACTTCCATAATTAATATCTAGATTAAATATGAAACCATTAAAGACATATTATGTACTTATTCTGGTGTGTGGAACTAACAAGTTACTGGTAGTATTCATGTGCTATGCCAACTGGATGAATGTAGCATTCTTGAAACGTCACCGAAATCTCAAGCAAAACAACCGAACACTCCATAGAAAACGTCATCTGATCTATGCTAAATTGTAAATATTTACTACTTGAATCGTGACAAATTTATCGGCGATAAACTAATGAAAACGATTTCACCATCTGCAGTCACTGCATTTAATTAATATATAAGAATGACGGTCTGTGTTGTCAATTTAGATATAACATTTGTAAAAATAACTACTTTCAGCAAGTTTATTCTACATCTCTATTTGATCGCCATATCTGAGTGGCTCACATCACTATAATAGTAATATCTCACTTTATTTTTATTTAGAGATCCAAACTTCTTCATGATCAAGTTAGCCACATCAAACACAACATATGTTGTAGACCGTTTACTCGGTTTACCGATGAGACCTGGCATATGCTATAAAATGAGTATTCATGGAAACAGGATAATCCGCCAGTAAGTACAGTAAACTATTGCTTATTATAAAATAGATAAATGTTCCAGAATAATGTATTTTTAAGCATGTCAAATTCCCTGTATATTTTAGGCCAAAAAACACTGTCTTTAAGGTTTCCCTATCTACCCTAGAAAAAGATGCCTACCCACAACTTTTATTGGACTGTAAACAGAAGTTATGTAGAGTTACACCTTAATATGCCACAGCTGAACTGAGATGGTAAAGGATCTAAATAAACCTTAAAATAATTCAATATTTAACCAACAATTATAGTCTCCATTAGCATTTTGCAAAGAGGGACGGGTGCGAATTTCAGCACCCGTGAATTGAAAATTACAAGTGCATACGATAGTGCTGGGACGGTTGGGGTTTTTTCCTAACCAGTTAACCACGGGGATTAACCTAACCTTAACCGGTTAACCGCTACCAGCAGTACGAGATTGAATACACTGGTCACTATATCGGCAGAAACAAGTGTTTATTACGCGTCCCGGAAATGTTGATATACATGCGATCACAAACGATGTTTTAGTCGTACAATGCGTTCCCGTTACGGCGGTCATAGTTGTAAATGTGTATGAATTAGTTCAGTTTTGAGCCCAAACAAACTAAAATATAATATATATTAGTGGTGCGGTAGTACATCGATGTTTACAGGAGTTAAAAATTCCACGCCGCATAAACAACGCTTGCTTGCAAACCCTTCAGCGACTAAATATAGATCCTCCCTTGTGTATATCCCGGACACGATTAGCCCAAACAAGGTACTGAAGGTAGGTATACTGTTGTTTAGTAATGTTTACTAGTGTTTGTGTATAGGCAGGTATGTACAGACCTTCTCAAAAGTAATGGCCCTTCCGACCGCGTTACGACCGCGTTGGAGTAACGTTACGACCGCGTTGCTCCAACGCGGTCGTAACGTTACTCCAACGCGGTCGTAACGTTACTCTCAACGCGGTCGAGGAAACCGTCAACGCAACATAACGCGGTCGGCATGACCGCTAACGCAAAAAACGCGGTCGAGATAACAGTCAACGCAACAAACGAGGTCGGGAGAATAGCTTCTATCTATCTACTTGATACTCCATCGCCCTCAATTTGTGGAGCTTATCAACAGTAATAATAATTATTGAATAACATTGTAAACAAGAACTTTGAGACATGAAATCATTTTATTAAAAAAAAACATTAAATTGAAAAGAGAAAATGAACAACGGCCACCAATTTTAGTTTCATACAATTTTCTGATTGATTACAACACTTCATCGAGACGGTGATCGCGTGTTTGGCTTGGGTGATGCATGATTTATTGGTGATGTTTTACATTTATAATTTAATAAATAAATGCAGATCACATCGATCGCGCTGCACGAATTAATAGAGATGCAATTGAGATTTCTAAAAAACTTTGAGTCGCAATGTACGTGTATTCTTTGAATATTTAATATTCAGCAGATTCATAGACTCCCAAACGATACTGTGTCTCTTTATGATATGACCTCATTAGTACCGCTATTCTCAAAGTAATTGACCAGAAAAACAGGGTGATACCCCGGTCATGACCGCGGTGATACCGGTAATAAACGGTAGCGGTATCAAGACGGTCATGGTGGTGGAGTTACGGTATTAGGCGATAATGATACCGCAGTCTTTTAGCGGGTACCGCATTAATTTTGTTGAATACCGCGGTGATTTTCATGGAACTCTTTGCGGGGAGGTAATTAACTAGCGGTATCAGTACCGCAGTATTTGAGGATACCGCGGTATAGTACCGCCATATTAACGGGGTGACACCACGTTATTGGTGGTCAATTACTTTAAGTATAGCGGTATGCAATATAAATATGCGAATAGTAATTGCTGTAAATTCTAAAACATTTATGAAATATTTGGCCCAGTGGGGACATGGTATAATTTAGAATAATATAATCACACTATAATTATTTTTATAGTTGGTTTTTATAATCCCCCACGCAGCCAACATTACCTACAAAATACAAATAGACACATGTTTCTACCAGAAAGGGGTGTGGCAATTCATAACATCTAATTTCCATATTACTGAACCCATGGTCATCTGTGGTTGGTCATGATGGACCAATAACAACACCATTGACATATTCTTAATGCAAAACATAAATTTTCCCATTTTTTGGGTATAAATTCCCTGAAAATTAACTTTTTCGCTGATTTTTACTTAAATTTCCTCATTAAATATGCAAATTATATGCAAATTAGTCAAAGTCTGAGTAACTAATTTGCATATTGGCCCAGTCAACGCGTGAACATATATTTCCCCGAGGACACATGGCAAGTTTCATGCACATTGGTCGAGTAATTTCAGAGTTAGAATAATTTTACTGTAATTTTATTATGAAAATCAACAAAAATCAACCTGGAAAAGGGTCATTTTGGGTCCATCCCACACTTTGGAGATTAGTCATAAAGCACTGGGAGCCGATTACCAAAAAAACACCTAGTTTTTTCACCTTTAAATGACCATAACTCAAAAACTATAAGGAATTTTTCAATTCTGTAAACAGTTTTATGTATTGTTTTCATGGCCCTTTAAAACGACACCAGTTTTAGTGCAAGCACATCAGTTAGAAATTTTGAGTGGAATTGCCTATTATTAGGCACCTGAGAGTATTAGTCGAAGTCAATTTCTGCCAATTAACACTATTAGTAATTATGACTGAAACAGTTATTGTATACAAGAGTAACTAATAAATACAGTAGATTGACATGTCTCAGATGTATGGGAAATGTGAAATTTAAGCTACAATATGCCGAATAACTACGGCTAGTGCTGTGCGGTTTCCCGATTAATCGTCAATACCCGGTTAATATTTCAATATCGTCAGTAATATCGTCTAAACTAAAATAATCGTAATATCGTCGGCAATTAGAGGGTGCCAGACCATCATAAGCGTATACAAACAAATAGTTTAACTCAAGCCTAAATCAAGTTATTTAAGTTTTAAATTCCAACTAAATCCCTGTGTCCTGACTTTTTCAATATTCAATATAAATCATAGTAAACAATGTTTAGGACGACTAAAAAAATTAGGGGGATATGAAAACCCCGAATACGTCCCCCCTTTCGCTCACAATATTACACAAACGCTCCGACTTCCCTGCGTACTTTTTATTAGAAGAGAATTCACCAAATGAATTGATGACTGATCGGGTGATAGATCAATATGAATTTCAGTTTTGCCATATCTCTTCCTTCAGTACAATGATGCACATGCACCGTCCATGAAAATAGTAAATGAGCGAAGATACCGCCCCTTCTCGTCTAGAAGAAACCACTCACGGCGATTGGTTGAGACCAATATTATAGAATTAGGTCTTCAAACCCGCCCAAAATACATGGTCTCCTTGCTTGGCCGAATTCCAAAAGTTATGTACTACGTGTGTGTGGACTTCGCTAAAATTTTGTCTTGACGGTAAACCATATTCCATTTGTCAAGCGATGCAAGTGTCATCGGGAACAACATATGTATTTGCTCAACATAGTTGAATATACCGAGTTAGAAAAGGATACTGTATAGTATAGAACACTTTTAGTTTTGGCATAGACTAGATAATGGTTTTATTAATTATCGGTATATACTAGTTCAGTAAACTAAACGAAAACACCTTAACGAGCAAAGCTCTGGTTTCCGTTTAGTTTCGTAACTCCAAAATGCATTCTCCATAATGTATTTGGATTTTGGAAAGATGAAATTTTATGCCTTTGACCTGACTTGGACGAAACAAATTGAATAAACTTGTCAACTAATACTTAACAGTCGTATATATACAAAGATCAAGCCGATTGGCCGACTTATATGTTTTTGAGAGCGAAATAACAAACATCGAAAAGTGTAAACAAACCCGATTCCCCAGTCAAATTGACTGTGGCCTAGAAATTTTACAACGCTGACACCCTGAAATAAACACCCAAATATAACGCAAAATTCAAACAATTCGTAACGGAGTCTTACCCTGATCGATAGAGAATACATGTAATCGTGCAAATATATTGTTCTAAACAGCACACACACACTTTAATTCGCAATTAAGAAGGTATTTATCGAAGCATAATTTGTGTTTACATCAGACTAATTTAAGCACGTGAAATTTTGGTTGTTACAATTTCAGGAATACGGGTCAAATGCGGCTCAGTCGGATACGAAACGAACACCGGTAAACACGAGTGTCATAACTTGATTCAGTCTTTGTGTGATACACTCCGTCATATTTAGTTTGTAATTTTCTTTGACGTCAACGCGGGAATGCGTATTGTAGCATATTAACCCATGGTTAGGGCATATTGATATGCTTATTAAAGCAAACTGTTTTATACATACACGGCATGCATAAATTTGTGAAACAGATATATGCTTTGCAAAAGTTCTTGGTCACTGAAACAGACCATTTTAACTCATTTAGTGCCGGTGACGTATAATGTCGTTTATATACACATATACGTCGCCCGAAAAGCGCCAACCATTTGCCGGCGACGTACGTCGCCCAGAACATCTCGTTTAAAGCATGATCTACTGTGTGAAAAACTCATAATTTAATTATTGGTGTACATGTTTAAAACACTGCGGATTACAAGTTCCATCTTGGCAGAAATTTCATCGGGGGATGGGGTGAGGGGTGGGTGATGTGTTTATACGCAGATCCGACTTGTAAACCATGGCGTAGCTGAGCATATCTCCGTTCAAAGGACGTATCGTGCAGCTCCGTCAGAACTTTGAGGCATTCGGGATATATAGAGCCTGAAATCTGCAAGACTGTCAGCGAGTAAATAAATCATTTTTTTTCATTGCATATTTTATTTTATTTTTTTTGGCAGCCTTTGCATGACTATTTTTGTTTATCACGTAACGGACCAAAATAACATTCGATCAAGTTTTCAATAATCTGGCAGACATAACTACTCAATATTGATTCATCTTATTAGACGTTATGTGGTTTTGTGTGTATTTTTTCATTAAAAAAATAGTTCTGCAAATTATGGAAATGAAAAAATGTGTGAGGTAGTCCGTACCGGCAGTATATACACGTTATTGAAACATAAAAGTATAAAACATCTGTACTCAGTCTTCGTTGTTCTCGCACACGGCCATATTCACACACTTACCACTTGACAACGGGGCATTTAATAGCCACCGTTTCGGCAAACTCCGGGCAGAGTTATCTCCCATCGCTCCGCTGAGATACTACTGTCATAATGACATTAATTGGTTAGAAATTCTTACGTGTTTTAGTTCTTGTTTTAGGATTAAAATTGTCTATGTCTGGCTCATTCATATTGTTCTTATATATCAATACCGAAAGATAGTGCTGTACCGATTATTGGCATCGGCTATCCGATCGGGACGACATATGTGATGTCGGCAAGATATCGGTATCGGCAAAATTTAGTCTCCTGACCGATATTGTCAACCGATACATGTCGCATCCTTTGTGAACATTGTTACACCAATTCCGGCTTTAATATTAAATAAATGACGGGTATTTCTTTTTAAAATAGCAACTGTCTTATGTACGGGTCAGCCCCCCCCCCCCCCATCACATACGTGATATACAATGATGACAACATCGACAAGAGACTGCTGGTACTCTCATGACCAAAATAAACATTTCAAAAGGTACCGTAGTTCCGTATGCTTATAATAAATTAATAATTAAAGTTAAAACATAAACTATACAATTAAAATTACTTGCGAGTGCCGAGTAGCATATGTTGAAAGCAAATAACTGACACCCATGGTGTTAGCTTGAGAATGGAATCTTCCTATGACGAATCAGACTGATGTATCATAAGTGACGTGCATGTACTCACGTGGGTGTGAAATTAATTCCGCGCCACGTGCGACAGTAACTTGTCACATGGTTATTATCTTCCCAAGGCGGGTGCCGGGCATGCAGTAATATCAAACGATTATTTGCATGCATTTGATGTCATCGAGTAGGAATCTCTAATAAGCCACGTGTTGACAGATGACACAGTAAACTAAAAATCACAGTGTTTATATAAATAGACGAGTCACACTTGACCAGTTTGCATTAAAGTCACCGTAGTCACGGTAGTCGTTACTCGCTATTCCTCGTTAGGCCTTTTTAGAAACATCACGTGTTGACAAAATTTAAGTGCGTGCATGTTTAAAGTGCCCTTGATTCAAATTGATTGATGTACTGGTATATACGATGACTGAAGATGGGGCGACTAACTTGTTTGATGGAACCATCCGAACCAATCAGAGTGCTCTATGAGCGGGATTTATATGTGCTGTCATGGGCAGAGCAAATCACGTCAACAATTTATACGGAACATTGCAGGTGTTATTAAACGCAAGTTCAACTTCTGAAATTGAGTTTGGAAAATTGAAATTGAGTTCCTTTGAGTCATCTTTGAGAATGCCAGCCCTGCCCTTAATGGAGCCCCACGCAAGCACACAGGTAGTGTGGGAACTTTGTCAATTTATCAATTATACCAAAAACTTAATTATGTCGACCTTTTCCACATACATATACAATGCAGAAAACAGTAAATAAACTGTCAATTAAAACATAATAAAAGAAACACGTCGTCGGCATCAATTGGCGCTACTGTTCTATCGATATGATCGATATGATGGGTTGGTTAAAGAACTCAACATTCCACATTTTTATCCGATTTGATAGCCGGAAAATAACACCTGGTTCGTTCCGCATTCCGGCTATAGTTTTGAAATCGTACAAAAAATGAGAAAACGTGATGTGTTTTGGAAACAAGAAAACGCTGTAAATGTTCAATAAATGAAAGTATTGTCAACTACCCGCCAGCCAACAATAAATGGAAGATACATATCAAACGGTAATACGACTCAATAATCTATAAAGTTGTATTTAGAAAATTTCATTGATCAATTTGATGGATCACATGATTAGACCCTAAGAAATGAAACTCGGTATGCATCCTGATGCTAAAAATACCGAGTTCATATTATGGAACTAGGTATATACCAGAATTTGTCAAGTCACCGGAAAGAATTTAACCGGTGAATTTACTTTTCATTCCGAATATCGATCGAGCATGAGGTTGTCACTGGTTGAAAGGTTGTGTACAGGTATGTTATTATTGACGTCAACTTGTCAAAATTAATGACAATGATGTGATTCTACCGAACAGTGAGAAACTGTTCAAGTTACTAGTATCTGATGTTTTAAAAAACCGCGATTATATCGTTAACCCCGGTTTTAATTTCCAAATATCGCGGTTTTTATTTTCGTTAATATCGTCCAGCCCTAGCTGCGGCCATTTTCTGAGAAATGGCGGTAAACTTTTTTGAGAAGTCATGAAAATTGACGAATATCGAACTATTCCCGAAAATAAATCCATAATATCTATGCAATTTCTCCAGTGTTGAGGGTTTGTAATTACTTGTAAATATGTGAATAGATGAATTTATAAATTTAAACTATTTAAATGAATATTCCTCAAGACCTCAAAATTGTACTAAAAAATATGAATTTCGATTTCATTTTGCATCTTATATTTCCGAAATTAACATACAAATACACAATCCGAGTAGGAAATAAATCTTCTAAAATGTAGACTATCTTACCTATAAACCACAAGTATGCGTATTTTTGTTATACAAAAAGTCTCAGGAGTAGATTATTTCAGATATTAAACGCTAAATCCATCCTCATCTTCCCATCTCAAGCCACGCCGTAAAATTGTGAAGATTCACGACTGACGTCACTCATTTCTGTGAAAACGAGCGCGCCCCGCGGCGCCCAAGAGCAGGTCCAAGAAAACAATCACTCTTAAACAGTATCGCCCGATATTGAACTAGGCTTCTCATTATCGGCCCGCGCCCCGGTGTTTTTGGTAATACGAAATTTGGAACGCCCCGAAAAACATTATCAATGGCCTAGAGAACGCCCTATAAAGTGGTAATAATAATAAATAACAAGTTAACAATACCATTCAACTGAGACGCCCAGTCTGTGATTTAACCAGTTGACATCAATAAGAAGCAAACAATATAGTCATACACAGTCTAGAAGTTTAGCTGATCTCATTAAGTCATATATTCAAGCATATTAAGTGTCGTATAATTCATTCAAACTCTCTTGTGAAATTCAAAACGAAGCAAAGAGTGAATTCGAGATCAGCTATGTACAGCTAGTCTTGACTTGTGAAATTCCTCCGTTGATTATCGATGCACCTCTTCTAAAAGAGGAGTAGGCCTAAATAATATAGTTCACGTCGTGCACAAAAATAGACAAATTAATAATGAAGTGAATTGTCATTCACGAAAACGAACGTCCTTCGTTGAATTGGAACCACAGACGTTGTCGAATCAGAATACATTTACGGAATAGTTGCACCCGGATGATGGGATATGGGGGCGATTCCTTTCATTACGCTTGCGTACTACGAGTGATCACTGGGTGGAAACTGTTTCACCAGAATCGATTCTATCGCCCTTCCGGTTCCGTCTCTATCGAATTAAGTTCAGACTCTTTACCGATTTCTAAACATATTTTCAAAGTTTTGACCGTTGTTTATAGACTGGATGTCAAAACAGAATGTATTCTCCAATAACAATCGACAGATTATGTCTTTGTACATGTTTATTGATGACAGTAATGCAAAATCGGCTGCATGTTGTGCACAATTAGAGACGTAGTGCATTTGGGTGCATTTCCCATGAAAATTAAACAGGACTTTGATGCTCAGATTATCGGCCTTGTCTACTTTAAATTGGACTGAAACTTGTCAAGTTTTATGGTTGAACATTAAATAATTATAATACAATACCTCCCAACGGTTCCTCGCCGTACAAGTCCTTCAAATTATTGCCTCAAAAAGCAACAAAAGGTTCCGATTCTATTGTGATGTTTATGTTCACGATCGGTTCTTTCGTTCCTGTTTACAGTACATTCATATTCGATCAGATTATTTGATTGTACATCTATAGTTGCCCAATGACAATACATGGTCATATATGGTTTAAAATGTAGCCATAGTAAATCAATAGACGAGTTTTAGTGGTCCCAAACGACCATAGGTCAGATATTAAAGACGATAGACCGATAATGTTTAATACCCAACCTATGATGCTTTGGGAATACTGAAAAACTCATATTGGTGTTGCTGTGACTATAGTTTGAACCATATATGGTAATATGGCAACTAGAAACACAAATGAACTATCTGGTCGAATATAATATTGCATTAAACGGGGGGGGGGCGAAAGAACCGACCGTGAACATAAAAATCACATTAGAATCGGAACATTGCGTTGCTTCTTTTGGTGGATTATTTGAGGGTCTTTTACTGTGAGGAGCCATCGAGAGCTGTGCTGTAATCGTGTCCTGGTGTTCGATCATACAAGAAGACATATTTCAGTCTAATTAAAAGGTAAAAAGGCCGATAAAGGGAGCATCAAAATGCTGCTTAATTTACAAAGGAAATGCACACAAACACATTACTCTTCTAAGTGTGTAAAAAATAGCCGACTTCGCATTATTATCACCAATAATTACGCACAAAGACACAATCTAGCGATAGTTTTTGTAAATTACGTTCTGTTTTAACATTTAGTATATAAATGGAGGTCAAAACTTTGAAAACATTTGTTTCAAGTCGCGAAAGAGACGGGACTTAATTCGATAGAGACGGAACCCGATAGGCGATAGAATCGATTCTTGTGAAACAGTTTCCCCCCAGTGGTGATGAAATCACCACGCGTAAATACTCCCGCGTACTCTGGGTAATTTCTAAGGTATTCTGACGTGACGTCACTTTCCGCGAAAAGATCGTTGTCAACCGAGGAAGCACATGGAAAATATTTTTGTAATGGACTAAATGAATTTAATTTTTAATAATTTGTCATAAATATGTAATATAATATACTTCAGAAATATATAATTCAATTGAATGACAGTTAAAATTATTTATCAAAAGTTTTAGAAACAGTAGTGTCAACGTTGTTCTAAAATAAGTATTTTGCTCGTTTGATAAAAGTCAAAATTCTCGTTCGTTTCATTGTGAATATCAGATATTTTTGGTCATCTACTTAAGTTTTCATCTGTTCGATACACCCAGAGAGAGTGGTTGGCAAATTTCCTAAATAAAAAAAATACGTTTTGTATGCAAAATAGCGCAGTTGACCTCGATATAAATTTAAATATATGTATCCTTTTTTTTCAGTGTTGTAAACCAAATCCACAGACCACGCGAGGAAGAGGAGCATGAGTAATAACATCTTCAAAAGTAGCTTGAACATCCTATGATTGCAGAGATATCAAAACATGTTCACCATGTTGCACTTTTGAAAAAGAATAATTTAAAAATGTGTCACACACTTCGTAAGCAATGATTTCTTATGTTATGACAAATTCGAGGATATGTACCCAATGGTTGAATAAGCAATTAGTTAGCAAGGCTTCGATTCAGGTACAGTAATGCCCAAAGTACATGACCCTTTAACCACAGCAAAACTATGAGATATTTTCCAGAATTTAGTTGCAAAATATGGCTTGTTGCCATTCATCAGAAAGCTCTCACCGAGATATTGCTGATGAATGGCAGCAAGACTCATTTCCAACTAAATCCTGAAAACATTTCCCATAAATCTGCTGTGGTTTAGGGGTTAATTATTTAGGACATTACTTTATATGGATACTATAGTATGTGGCAATTTAATTGGTTTGCTATTTTGCTTATGTCGTTCCATAATGATTTATCTTATTTTAGTTTTATGATGAAAGATTCATCGAAGAAATTGTGTTAACCATCTAATTTCTAGCCACATATCAAAGTGGTTTGATTTTAGTGTTATTTATATTGACTGATTGTCTATGTAGTTAGTTCCAACCAACATGGCCTGTTCAATCACCCATTTATTAAACTTTTTTATATCGCCCCTTTATACAATTGAAAAATAATTATTCTTAGGTGAATTTCATGGTGCACCCTTCAATTTTGATTTTACCAATGGGATAAATATATGAGTAATCTTAACTGGTGCATTTACACCCCCGTGTATGTGGTATCGCCAAAGTCGAGGGAATGGGAAAGTCATTTTCACGTATATGATATGGGGATATGTTTGTTTCTCATCGTAAAACAGACATTGAACATCATACGTTTATGGCCACACGAAGCAATAGTATTCCTTCACCAGTTGTCAATCAGTTTTCACAGATCAAACCATTAATTTCTTTTTGGCGAATTTTTTCAATGGTGTTTTCGCATTTGCTCACTCAAATTTTCGAGAACATCCATTCACTCGTATATTTCCTGGACTTCCACGATTTCAAAACAAATCCCGATATATAGTCAAATCTATCAATGAAGCATATGATTTGACAGAATTTAAAAAATCCGTGTCGTTCTCAATATCCGCGCGATATCAAGGGACCACTGTTGGCCCAGAAAGATGCTAACGGCACAGATGAAGATGTGACCAAACGCCGACCTTCTATGCAGTACATATACGTATTACTTAAGGAGTTCTGATGAGTTTTCCAGTGTTTTATGTGTATCTGAGACTGATCAATTGGACTGCGAATGTCATCTGAAATATGAATCCATAACATATTCGAAATATTGTGCATGTATATTATGAATGTATTTCAATTGAAATTAATTGAACATCCATCTCGGCATTCAGATTTGCGATCTCAAAAAGGTGAATGAATGATAACGCGATGCCTTGATCACACGCACGTGAATGCTGTCGTTCGTATGCATGCAGCTAATCGGATATTCGTTTAGTATTAACATGCTTGCAGTTTGTATATAGACCACACATGCCGAATGACCCGCTATGGCGTATCAACGATTTGTTCTAATCATATTTATTTTACAGAGTTTATGACTCGTTCCCACTCGAGTAGACCGTTAAGCGACAATGAAACCGAATCATCTTATCGAATATACATATATCATATTGCTCCAAATTATGCAATTCTGGCTTTTTAAAAAGTCATCGGATAAAATATACAGAAACTTACTGCTATTTATAATACACACTTCACTGTGAAACATGTGTATACTGCCATTATTATGTGCACATGTAAATTACACTATAGTTCATAACTATTCAAATTTAGCCCTAGGACCACATATTTAGTGGGCATAATATTTACACAAAACTTCATTATGTTATAGTATAGGTTACATATTCTGTAATTAATATGCATGTTTAACCGAAATGAATCTTATCTTATCAAGTTCTCCGTCCTGACTTTGGTTTATGGTGCTAACCAAAATTTGTATGGATATCCAGCGTCACAATGACTTTCAATTCGTATTGTTGGCAGATTTAGTTTTCGGCTTGTTAAGTTCTAGAATTATTATTTTTCAGTTATTTTGAAAAAAGTAATATCGCTAAGATTTCCACAAAACAATCAAAATGAAATTGTGGATAAATCTCCATAATCATGGGAACTATTGCATGACGTCATCGTACGGGATATACATGTGTTGTGGCTTTGAAAGATTCAATATTTTACCATTATCATTCTTAGTTTAACAAGGTCTGAAGTGACTCTTCTTTTGATTAATGGTTTACAGTTATACGGTAACCGAAACGTTTGAAAACAAATTATACAACACCCAGCGTTTTATATGGTAAATTTGTCTTATAACTCCATAGGCTTAATAGGAATATTTATTTCTTATAATGCCACGCGTTATTTCACAAGAGAACCACCAAAAGTAGACAGTACAATTAAAACGACCTCAAAAGTTTGATATATTATTTCCGACAACCAAGTCCTATAGGGTCGTTGTGACACATTGTCTCTAATTATCGTTTAATCAAATAGCGTCATAAATTTGTCAATGTTAATTGGCTAGTGGAACTACCCGAAGCAATGATGCAACAAGTAATATATGCACACAATATTTCGAATATTTTATGGATTCATATTTCAGATGACATTCGCATTCCAATTGATCAGTCTCGGATACACATAAAACACTCCAAAACTCACCAGAACTCCTTAAGTGATACGCATATTTACTGCACAGAAGCTCAGCGTCTGATCACATGTTCATCTGTGCCGTTAACATCTTTCTGGACCCACAGTGGTCCCTTCATACCACGCTGATATTGAGAACGACACGGAATTTTAAAATTCTGTCAAATCCTATGCTTCATTGACAGATTCGACTATATAACGGCATTTGTTTTCGAAACGTGGAAGTCCAGGAACTATACTAGTGAATGGATGTTCTCGAAAATTTAAGTGAGCAAAAGCAAAGCAAATTAATGGTTCGATCTGAGAAAACTGATTGACAACTGGTGGATAAATAAGCCTGCTTCGTGTGGACACACCCACACGATGTTCGATGTCTGTTTTACGATGAGAAACAAACATATCCCCATATCCTATACGTGACGATGACTTTCCCATTTCCTCCGTTTTGGCGATGCCCTCGGCTTTGGCGATACCACGTACACGGGAGTGATTTATTGGTAAAAACCATTTGTTATTTTCAGTGGACATTTCCATAAAAAAAAAATTAAACTACCTGTAAGCATATTGTTACATGTATATAATTACTAACAAATGAAAAAGTTTAATTACTGTATGCCTTGATCATTCGATGACTTCGCCCAACGTTTGGAGGTGCCAGAGGTGAATAGCTCCACCATTAATGAACAATCAAGTCCTGTTCATTTGTCTCCATTTATCAGCGTTGTAATTGATTTAATCGCCTCTTGTATTGTTACATTTGTATATATATCCGCTTTTGTGAATACAAAAAAGCAACACTGTCAAACATTTAGACTGAACTACTTAAAGAGTTGCACAAGGAAGCCACTCCTTTTTTTTGTGGAGTTGCACCAACATGCGTTGTTTTGAAAATGGTAGTACGGCAAGTAATATGTAAGAAAATTAGTTCCCAGAGAATTATTGAAATTAGCATTTAATTACTAATTGCTAATAATTATAAATTAAACTTGACAAATTTGTATTCAAAGTGTTAATTAAAATATAAATTTCCTTCACTGTTTGAAATACTATTTGCCACAAATATAACTTTGAGGAAAATGTTCTGTGGATCCCTCTGACTCTTCCAAGATGTTTTGAGGGTGTATCATATTGGATCATTGGTAAATGGATATTTATATCAAACTCTTTGGGAATTAATTAGGTATATCTGAAATTTTATGTTAAAATAAAAAAGTCTATCAAATGATTTTTTTCTGTCTCTTTCTTCTGTTTCTGGGATTTGTCACATTAAGCATTCCATGAAATTTTGCAAAAACACTGCCAATGCATTCTCTTATATAATATCCGAGTATCCCATAGGAGCCTCCCATACTTAGGAGAATGCACTGGCCAAACAATATTTACCTTGACTGTAAGCCATTGCCTTCTCTTATATATGGGAGACTCGCATATATATACGAGAATGCACTGCCTCAGGATATTTAATGCGGCACTAACGAAGCTTCCCGTCACGATAGTCCGGGGGCAATAGGGGTGAAGTAAAAATTATCTGTTAAGTTTGTTTCTCTATGGATTGTAATTTTGGGTAGTGTGTGCAGCAATTCCTACGTGGGTGCGGACTTGTCGCCATTCTGGATTTTATATTGTCCAAAATGACATCCAACTTAGTTCATATTCTATAGTATGATGACAAATTCGGTTTACGCTGTTTTTGTTGGAAAATATATTTCGTGAAATGTATACTAATTTATATACTATTGGGATGCTATTACATTATACTACTGGAAAAGTTATTACTCCATTAGAAAGATGGCTGCCAAAATGGTTATGAATATGGATTGGCTAGAAATATTAGGGTTATGGATTGTTTATGTGTAAGGATTGGATAGGGGTGGGTAGATGATTAAATTATGGATGGTGATCGGGGATGGGGAATTTATATGGAAGTATCAAAATTCTGCAGGCCAGAATTTTAACCCTCTAGTTATTATTATTATTATACTGGACACTTTTGCAACCCTTATTACTCGAAAAGTACCAGGAGTAGCACACTAAAACTTGGTACGTATCTTGGGATCAAAGAGTTGTATGCCATCGTCGCATAACGAATATTGTCCGCGTTTTCCCCGAGGAGTTATCTCCCTTTATTTGAAAAAATGTCATTTTATTATCTCGGAAATTATAAGAAGCAGAGCATCGAAAATTAGACCGTATGCACATCTCGATATGCACTACTGCCCACGGGCATAAAAACTTGGGTCCGCCCTTTCCCTGAAGAGTTACCGCCCATAGTTGGCAAACCTCTATTTTATTGTACTCTGTTGTCCTCCCGTATCATTCCAGATAACTGTATTTGGTTTTTGTAGTCGTGTTGACCGTTGTCAGCTTAGTCCGAGGAAGAAAATTTGACAGGGTTGGACATATATTTTTACACTGGGGTGGGGGCAATATTTTCGCAATTTTTTTTTATTATTGACATTCATCTATTTAAGTATGTAGATTCCCTGAACGAAAACAAACCCATACCGGAAAGGATTTTTGTAATCCGAGAAGAAATGCAAGAGTTACGGGCCCTCAAAGTTTGCAAGTGTCGGTCCCATGTGCTTGTGACCCTATCTCCTCCGAAGATGTCGAACTTTGGATGTCGTCTGATATCCCAGTGCGTGCGGTCTGAAGAGAGCACGCGATGGGCCAAATTTTGCCAGTGTCGGTTCAGTGTTGTGGGTCAGGGGAGGGGTGGTCCGGGGTACCAATTTTGTATTCTTCTCCGAATCGGATGAAACTTGGAATATAACATCCATACCGCCAACCGATCTAGAAACTGAAAGAATTTCGAAAATCCATTGAAAAATGTCAGTTGTGGGCCTTCAAACAATGCAAATTTGGCCCCATATGCTTGTGATCACATCTCCTCCGAAGATGTCAAACTTTGGATGTCAACTGATACGCCAATGCGTGCGGTCTGAAGAGAGCACGCGATGAGCCAAATTTTGCCAGTGTCGGTTCGGTGTTGTGGGTCAGGGGAGGGGTGGTCCGGGGTACCAAAATTTATTTCGTCTCCGAATCATATGAAACTTGATATATAACATATACCATACACGTTGATCATAAAACTGAAAACAGATTGTAAATCCGTTAAAAAATGGCGGAGATTTGGGCCCTCAAACTTTGAATGTGGGCCCGTATTCTTTCCAATAAACAAAATGTTATTCGTCTCTGAATCAGACAAAATTTATAACAAATAATCAATGTAAGTAGCTGATCACAATACTCAAAACAATTTTTAAATCCATTGGAAAATAACGGAGTTACGGGCTCTCAAAATTCGCATTTTGGGCCGGGTTTGACTATTTCCCAATCCCGTCACCCAATTTCGAGGCAGGGGTGGGGTCACTCCCAAACACTTGAGATCAACCCACACATGTTAAGGGAAAGATATAATCATCCTAATTCATATTTTCCGTCCCTTAACTGCGATTTATTGAGCTCATGATTTGCCCTATTATTATACTTCCATGGTGTAACCAAGGAAGTATATTGTTTTTCTACTGCGGCCGTTTTCTGTTTAATTGGAAATACTCAGAAACTAATGGGAGGAGGACCGCGAAATCTCTAGCGAATGTAGGCATCTAAGGTCTACTAAAAATAATGCTATCCGGATGTTGGTCCAATATATTTTGACAGAGTTATGGCCCTTTTTCGATTATTTTTCATTATTATTATTATTATTATTATTATTATTATACTGGACACTTTTGCAACCCTTATTACTCGAAAAGTACCAGGAGTAGCACACTAAAACTTGGTACGTATCTTGGGATCAAAGAGTTGTATGCCATCGTCGCATAACGAATATTGTCCGCGTTTTCCCCGAGGAGTTATCTCCCTTTATTTGAAAAAATGTCATTTTATTATCTCGGAAATTATAAGAAGCAGAGCATCGAAAATTAGACCGTATGCACATCTCGATATGCACTACTGCCCACGGGCATAAAAACTTGGGTCCGCCCTTTCCCTGAAGAGTTACCGCCCATAGTTGGCAAACCTCTATTTTATTGTACTCTGTTGTCCTCCCGTATCATTCCAGATAACTGTATTTGGTTTTTGTAGTCGTGTTGACCGTTGTCAGCTTAGTCCGAGGAAGAAAATTTGACAGGGTTGGACATATATTTTTACACTGGGGTGGGGGCAATATTTTCGCAATTTTTTTTTATTATTGACATTCATCTATTTAAGTATGTAGATTCCCTGAACGAAAACAAACCCATACCGGAAAGGATTTTTGTAATCCGAGAAGAAATGCAAGAGTTACGGGCCCTCAAAGTTTGCAAGTGTCGGTCCCATGTGCTTGTGACCCTATCTCCTCCGAAGATGTCGAACTTTGGATGTCGTCTGATATCCCAGTGCGTGCGGTCTGAAGAGAGCACGCGATGGGCCAAATTTTGCCAGTGTCGGTTCAGTGTTGTGGGTCAGGGGAGGGGTGGTCCGGGGTACCAATTTTGTATTCTTCTCCGAATCGGATGAAACTTGGAATATAACATCCATACCGCCAACCGATCTAGAAACTGAAAGAATTTCGAAAATCCATTGAAAAATGTCAGAGTTGTGGGCCTTCAAACAATGCAAATTTGGCCCCATATGCTTGTGATCACATCTCCTCCGAAGATGTCAAACTTTGGATGTCAACTGATACGCCAATGCGTGCGGTCTGAAGAGAGCACGCGATGAGCCAAATTTTGCCAGTGTCGGTTCGGTGTTGTGGGTCAGGGGAGGGGTGGTCCGGGGTACCAAAATTTATTTCGTCTCCGAATCATATGAAACTTGATATATAACATATACCATACACGTTGATCATAAAACTGAAAACAGATTGTAAATCCGTTAAAAAATGGCGGAGATTTGGGCCCTCAAACTTTGAATGTGGGCCCGTATTCTTTCCAATAAACAAAATGTTATTCGTCTCTGAATCAGACAAAATTTATAACAAATAATCAATGTAAGTAGCTGATCACAATACTCAAAACAATTTTTAAATCCATTGGAAAATAACGGAGTTACGGGCTCTCAAAATTCGCATTTTGGGCCGGGTTTGACTATTTCCCAATCCCGTCACCCAATTTCGAGGCAGGGGTGGGGTCACTCCCAAACACTTGAGATCAACCCACACATGTTAAGGGAAAGATATAATCATCCTAATTCATATTTTCCGTCCATTAACTGCGATTTATTGAGCTCATGATTTGCCCTATTATTATACTTCCATGGTGTAACCAAGGAAGTATATTGTTTTTCTACTGCGGCCGTTTTCTGTTTAATTGGAAATACTCAGAAACTAATGGGAGGAGGACCGCGAAATCTCTAGCGAATGTAGGCATCTAAGGTCTACTAAAAATAATGCTATCCGGATGTTGGTCCAATATATTTTGACAGAGTTATGGCCCTTTTTCGATTATTTTTCATTATTATTATTATTATTATTATTATTATTATACTGGACACTTTTGCAACCCTTATTACTCGAAAAGTACCAGGAGTAGCACACTAAAACTTGGTACGTATCTTGGGATCAAAGAGTTGTATGCCATCGTCGCATAACGAATATTGTCCGCGTTTTCCCCGAGGAGTTATCTCCCTTTATTTGAAAAAATGTCATTTTATTATCTCGGAAATTATAAGAAGCAGAGCATCGAAAATTAGACCGTATGCACATCTCGATATGCACTACTGCCCACGGGCATAAAAACTTGGGTCCGCCCTTTCCCTGAAGAGTTACCGCCCATAGTTGGCAAACCTCTATTTTATTGTACTCTGTTGTCCTCCCGTATCATTCCAGATAACTGTATTTGGTTTTTGTAGTCGTGTTGACCGTTGTCAGCTTAGTCCGAGGAAGAAAATTTGACAGGGTTGGACATATATTTTTACACTGGGGTGGGGGCAATATTTTCGCAATTTTTTTTTATTATTGACATTCATCTATTTAAGTATGTAGATTCCCTGAACGAAAACAAACCCATACCGGAAAGGATTTTTGTAATCCGAGAAGAAATGCAAGAGTTACGGGCCCTCAAAGTTTGCAAGTGTCGGTCCCATGTGCTTGTGACCCTATCTCCTCCGAAGATGTCGAACTTTGGATGTCGTCTGATATCCCAGTGCGTGCGGTCTGAAGAGAGCACGCGATGGGCCAAATTTTGCCAGTGTCGGTTCAGTGTTGTGGGTCAGGGGAGGGGTGGTCCGGGGTACCAATTTTGTATTCTTCTCCGAATCGGATGAAACTTGGAATATAACATCCATACCGCCAACCGATCTAGAAACTGAAAGAATTTCGAAAATCCATTGAAAAATGTCAGAGTTGTGGGCCTTCAAACAATGCAAATTTGGCCCCATATGCTTGTGATCACATCTCCTCCGAAGATGTCAAACTTTGGATGTCAACTGATACGCCAATGCGTGCGGTCTGAAGAGAGCACGCGATGAGCCAAATTTTGCCAGTGTCGGTTCGGTGTTGTGGGTCAGGGGAGGGGTGGTCCGGGGTACCAAAATTTATTTCGTCTCCGAATCATATGAAACTTGATATATAACATATACCATACACGTTGATCATAAAACTGAAAACAGATTGTAAATCCGTTAAAAAATGGCGGAGATTTGGGCCCTCAAACTTTGAATGTGGGCCCGTATTCTTTCCAATAAACAAAATGTTATTCGTCTCTGAATCAGACAAAATTTATAACAAATAATCAATGTAAGTAGCTGATCACAATACTCAAAACAATTTTTAAATCCATTGGAAAATAACGGAGTTACGGGCTCTCAAAATTCGCATTTTGGGCCGGGTTTGACTATTTCCCAATCCCGTCACCCAATTTCGAGGCAGGGGTGGGGTCACTCCCAAACACTTGAGATCAACCCACACATGTTAAGGGAAAGATATAATCATCCTAATTCATATTTTCCGTCCCTTAACTGCGATTTATTGAGCTCATGATTTGCCCTATTATTATACTTCCATGGTGTAACCAAGGAAGTATATTGTTTTTCTACTGCGGCCGTTTTCTGTTTAATTGGAAATACTCAGAAACTAATGGGAGGAGGACCGCGAAATCTCTAGCGAATGTAGGCATCTAAGGTCTACTAAAAATAATGCTATCCGGATGTTGGTCCAATATATTTTGACAGAGTTATGGCCCTTTTTCGATTATTTTTCATTATTATTATTATTATTATTATTATTATTATACTGGACACTTTTGCAACCCTTATTACTCGAAAAGTACCAGGAGTAGCACACTAAAACTTGGTACGTATCTTGGGATCAAAGAGTTGTATGCCATCGTCGCATAACGAATATTGTCCGCGTTTTCCCCGAGGAGTTATCTCCCTTTATTTGAAAAAATGTCATTTTATTATCTCGGAAATTATAAGAAGCAGAGCATCGAAAATTAGACCGTATGCACATCTCGATATGCACTACTGCCCACGGGCATAAAAACTTGGGTCCGCCCTTTCCCTGAAGAGTTACCGCCCATAGTTGGCAAACCTCTATTTTATTGTACTCTGTTGTCCTCCCGTATCATTCCAGATAACTGTATTTGGTTTTTGTAGTCGTGTTGACCGTTGTCAGCTTAGTCCGAGGAAGAAAATTTGACAGGGTTGGACATATATTTTTACACTGGGGTGGGGGCAATATTTTCGCAATTTTTTTTTATTATTGACATTCATCTATTTAAGTATGTAGATTCCCTGAACGAAAACAAACCCATACCGGAAAGGATTTTTGTAATCCGAGAAGAAATGCAAGAGTTACGGGCCCTCAAAGTTTGCAAGTGTCGGTCCCATGTGCTTGTGACCCTATCTCCTCCGAAGATGTCGAACTTTGGATGTCGTCTGATATCCCAGTGCGTGCGGTCTGAAGAGAGCACGCGATGGGCCAAATTTTGCCAGTGTCGGTTCAGTGTTGTGGGTCAGGGGAGGGGTGGTCCGGGGTACCAATTTTGTATTCTTCTCCGAATCGGATGAAACTTGGAATATAACATCCATACCGCCAACCGATCTAGAAACTGAAAGAATTTCGAAAATCCATTGAAAAATGTCAGAGTTGTGGGCCTTCAAACAATGCAAATTTGGCCCCATATGCTTGTGATCACATCTCCTCCGAAGATGTCAAACTTTGGATGTCAACTGATACGCCAATGCGTGCGGTCTGAAGAGAGCACGCGATGAGCCAAATTTTGCCAGTGTCGGTTCGGTGTTGTGGGTCAGGGGAGGGGTGGTCCGGGGTACCAAAATTTATTTCGTCTCCGAATCATATGAAACTTGATATATAACATATACCATACACGTTGATCATAAAACTGAAAACAGATTGTAAATCCGTTAAAAAATGGCGGAGATTTGGGCCCTCAAACTTTGAATGTGGGCCCGTATTCTTTCCAATAAACAAAATGTTATTCGTCTCTGAATCAGACAAAATTTATAACAAATAATCAATGTAAGTAGCTGATCACAATACTCAAAACAATTTTTAAATCCATTGGAAAATAACGGAGTTACGGGCTCTCAAAATTCGCATTTTGGGCCGGGTTTGACTATTTCCCAATCCCGTCACCCAATTTCGAGGCAGGGGTGGGGTCACTCCCAAACACTTGAGATCAACCCACACATGTTAAGGGAAAGATATAATCATCCTAATTCATATTTTCCGTCCATTAACTGCGATTTATTGAGCTCATGATTTGCCCTATTATTATACTTCCATGGTGTAACCAAGGAAGTATATTGTTTTTCTACTGCGGCCGTTTTCTGTTTAATTGGAAATACTCAGAAACTAATGGGAGGAGGACCGCGAAATCTCTAGCGAATGTAGGCATCTAAGGTCTACTAAAAATAATGCTATCCGGATGTTGGTCCAATATATTTTGACAGAGTTATGGCCCTTTTTCGATTATTTTTCATTATTATTATTATTATTATTATTATTATTATACTGGACACTTTTGCAACCCTTATTACTCGAAAAGTACCAGGAGTAGCACACTAAAACTTGGTACGTATCTTGGGATCAAAGAGTTGTATGCCATCGTCGCATAACGAATATTGTCCGCGTTTTCCCCGAGGAGTTATCTCCCTTTATTTGAAAAAATGTCATTTTATTATCTCGGAAATTATAAGAAGCAGAGCATCGAAAATTAGACCGTATGCACATCTCGATATGCACTACTGCCCACGGGCATAAAAACTTGGGTCCGCCCTTTCCCTGAAGAGTTACCGCCCATAGTTGGCAAACCTCTATTTTATTGTACTCTGTTGTCCTCCCGTATCATTCCAGATAACTGTATTTGGTTTTTGTAGTCGTGTTGACCGTTGTCAGCTTAGTCCGAGGAAGAAAATTTGACAGGGTTGGACATATATTTTTACACTGGGGTGGGGGCAATATTTTCGCAATTTTTTTTTATTATTGACATTCATCTATTTAAGTATGTAGATTCCCTGAACGAAAACAAACCCATACCGGAAAGGATTTTTGTAATCCGAGAAGAAATGCAAGAGTTACGGGCCCTCAAAGTTTGCAAGTGTCGGTCCCATGTGCTTGTGACCCTATCTCCTCCGAAGATGTCGAACTTTGGATGTCGTCTGATATCCCAGTGCGTGCGGTCTGAAGAGAGCACGCGATGGGCCAAATTTTGCCAGTGTCGGTTCAGTGTTGTGGGTCAGGGGAGGGGTGGTCCGGGGTACCAATTTTGTATTCTTCTCCGAATCGGATGAAACTTGGAATATAACATCCATACCGCCAACCGATCTAGAAACTGAAAGAATTTCGAAAATCCATTGAAAAATGTCAGAGTTGTGGGCCTTCAAACAATGCAAATTTGGCCCCATATGCTTGTGATCACATCTCCTCCGAAGATGTCAAACTTTGGATGTCAACTGATACGCCAATGCGTGCGGTCTGAAGAGAGCACGCGATGAGCCAAATTTTGCCAGTGTCGGTTCGGTGTTGTGGGTCAGGGGAGGGGTGGTCCGGGGTACCAAAATTTATTTCGTCTCCGAATCATATGAAACTTGATATATAACATATACCATACACGTTGATCATAAAACTGAAAACAGATTGTAAATCCGTTAAAAAATGGCGGAGATTTGGGCCCTCAAACTTTGAATGTGGGCCCGTATTCTTTCCAATAAACAAAATGTTATTCGTCTCTGAATCAGACAAAATTTATAACAAATAATCAATGTAAGTAGCTGATCACAATACTCAAAACAATTTTTAAATCCATTGGAAAATAACGGAGTTACGGGCTCTCAAAATTCGCATTTTGGGCCGGGTTTGACTATTTCCCAATCCCGTCACCCAATTTCGAGGCAGGGGTGGGGTCACTCCCAAACACTTGAGATCAACCCACACATGTTAAGGGAAAGATATAATCATCCTAATTCATATTTTCCGTCCCTTAACTGCGATTTATTGAGCTCATGATTTGCCCTATTATTATACTTCCATGGTGTAACCAAGGAAGTATATTGTTTTTCTACTGCGGCCGTTTTCTGTTTAATTGGAAATACTCAGAAACTAATGGGAGGAGGACCGCGAAATCTCTAGCGAATGTAGGCATCTAAGGTCTACTAAAAATAATGCTATCCGGATGTTGGTCCAATATATTTTGACAGAGTTATGGCCCTTTTTCGATTATTTTTCATTATTATACTTCCATATTTTAATATGGAAGTATATTGTTATTCAATTTATTATTTTTTTCCAATATTATTATTATTATTATTATTATTATTCTTAGCAATTTTGTAACTCTTATATCTCTGGAAGTACAATATATAGAGATCTGTAATTTCGTACGTATATAGACCTATACTAATTCTAGGTCAATAGACTATATAGGATATTGTCCGCCCTTGATTTACAGAGTTATCTCCCCTTTTGTGAAAAAATAGGGATGCTGTATCTCGAAAAGTATGAGCAGCAGAGACTCCAAATATGGACCATATGTGCACCTCATTATGCCCTATTGGGTGAATGCATTACAATTTATGTCCGCGCTTTCGCCACAGAGTTGTCGCCCATGGTTCGCAAAACTCGATTTATTTCATATCCTGTGTCTGGCTATGGCATGCAAGGTATCCAGATTTGAGATCTTCTATGCAGTTAATCATTAGCAACTTGATACGAAAAAAAGTTTTGAACAGGGACGGACTTATATTTTTGGGGTTTGGGTGGGGGCAAAATTTTCGCAATTTTTTTTTTGCGATGATTTCAACTATTTTTACTGTCGTGTATCTATAGGACGTACCAATGATCCTCCTGAAAGAATTTTGTAAATCGGTTGAGAAATGTCCAAGTTACAGACCATCGAACATTGTATTCATACATCAATTGAGGAGAAAGTGCTTTTGACTCTATCTCCTCCTAGACGACGCATATAAACTGGATTTGGTTTATGTGAGCGTCTTATCTATAGAGAGAAGATGAAATGGTGAAATTTTGACCAAGGTCCAATGAAATTTGTCCGCACTAGGGAGGGGGTCAAAATTTGTCAATTGTTTTTGGTCGCTGATTTGAACCAAAATTGTTGTGAAGTATCTATAAGATGTACTGAGTGTCATTATGAGTGAATTTTATGAATCGGTTGAGAAATGTAGAAATTGTGGCCACTTCCTTTTTTTCAAGTTTACAGAAAATGCACTATGAATTTAAATTCCTTCAACCAATCGTCACGTGTTTGGTGTCATTCGATGGGGAATTTCTAGTACTTCTAAACGATTACCTACTTGCCGTATTATGTCGATAGAGGCGAGAGATATTCGAAAAGTATGAATAGAACAACATACATATTGGCCTACATTATAAAATATCGGCACAATACCTCACCAAAACCCTGGTAAATATTATAGGGGCATCAAATACGAACACAATGACGCAAAAATTAGCAAGATATCTCAAAAATTGGCCGAGATATGGCGACTTTTCTATCCACGTCACCAAATTTCGAGGCATGGGTGGAGGTCACACCAGAACGTTCAAACTGAACACAGAAATGTCAATAAACCATAATATCGACATACCAATCAATTTCACGCGATTCCCTTATTATACTTCCATATTTTAATATGGAAGTATATTGTTATTCAATTTATTATTTTTTTCCAATATTATTATTATTATTATTATTATTATTCTTAGCAATTTTGTAACTCTTATATCTCTGGAAGTACAATATATAGAGATCTGTAATTTCGTACGTATATAGACCTATACTAATTCTAGGTCAATAGACTATATAGGATATTGTCCGCCCTTGATTTACAGAGTTATCTCCCCTTTTGTGAAAAAATAGGGATGCTGTATCTCGAAAAGTATGAGCAGCAGAGACTCCAAATATGGACCATATGTGCACCTCATTATGCCCTATTGGGTGAATGCATTACAATTTATGTCCGCGCTTTCGCCACAGAGTTGTCGCCCATGGTTCGCAAAACTCGATTTATTTCATATCCTGTGTCTGGCTATGGCATGCAAGGTATCCAGATTTGAGATCTTCTATGCAGTTAATCATTAGCAACTTGATACGAAAAAAAGTTTTGAACAGGGACGGACTTATATTTTTGGGGTTTGGGTGGGGGCAAAATTTTCGCAATTTTTTTTTTGCGATGATTTCAACTATTTTTACTGTCGTGTATCTATAGGACGTACCAATGATCCTCCTGAAAGAATTTTGTAAATCGGTTGAGAAATGTCCAAGTTACAGACCATCGAACATTGTATTCATACATCAATTGAGGAGAAAGTGCTTTTGACTCTATCTCCTCCTAGACGACGCATATAAACTGGATTTGGTTTATGTGAGCGTCTTATCTATAGAGAGAAGATGAAATGGTGAAATTTTGACCAAGGTCCAATGAAATTTGTCCGCACTAGGGAGGGGGTCAAAATTTGTCAATTGTTTTTGGTCGCTGATTTGAACCAAAATTGTTGTGAAGTATCTATAAGATGTACTGAGTGTCATTATGAGTGAATTTTATGAATCGGTTGAGAAATGTAGAAATTGTGGCCACTTCCTTTTTTTCAAGTTTACAGAAAATGCACTATGAATTTAAATTCCTTCAACCAATCGTCACGTGTTTGGTGTCATTCGATGGGGAATTTCTAGTACTTCTAAACGATTACCTACTTGCCGTATTATGTCGATAGAGGCGAGAGATATTCGAAAAGTATGAATAGAACAACATACATATTGGCCTACATTATAAAATATCGGCACAATACCTCACCAAAACCCTGGTAAATATTATAGGGGCATCAAATACGAACACAATGACGCAAAAATTAGCAAGATATCTCAAAAATTGGCCGAGATATGGCGACTTTTCTATCCACGTCACCAAATTTCGAGGCATGGGTGGAGGTCACACCAGAACGTTCAAACTGAACACAGAAATGTCAATAAACCATAATATCGACATACCAATCAATTTCACGCGATTCCCTTATTATACTTCCATATTTTAATATGGAAGTATATTGTTATTCAATTTATTATTTTTTTCCAATATTATTATTATTATTATTATTATTATTCTTAGCAATTTTGTAACTCTTATATCTCTGGAAGTACAATATATAGAGATCTGTAATTTCGTACGTATATAGACCTATACTAATTCTAGGTCAATAGACTATATAGGATATTGTCCGCCCTTGATTTACAGAGTTATCTCCCCTTTTGTGAAAAAATAGGGATGCTGTATCTCGAAAAGTATGAGCAGCAGAGACTCCAAATATGGACCATATGTGCACCTCATTATGCCCTATTGGGTGAATGCATTACAATTTATGTCCGCGCTTTCGCCACAGAGTTGTCGCCCATGGTTCGCAAAACTCGATTTATTTCATATCCTGTGTCTGGCTATGGCATGCAAGGTATCCAGATTTGAGATCTTCTATGCAGTTAATCATTAGCAACTTGATACGAAAAAAAGTTTTGAACAGGGACGGACTTATATTTTTGGGGTTTGGGTGGGGGCAAAATTTTCGCAATTTTTTTTTTGCGATGATTTCAACTATTTTTACTGTCGTGTATCTATAGGACGTACCAATGATCCTCCTGAAAGAATTTTGTAAATCGGTTGAGAAATGTCCAAGTTACAGACCATCGAACATTGTATTCATACATCAATTGAGGAGAAAGTGCTTTTGACTCTATCTCCTCCTAGACGACGCATATAAACTGGATTTGGTTTATGTGAGCGTCTTATCTATAGAGAGAAGATGAAATGGTGAAATTTTGACCAAGGTCCAATGAAATTTGTCCGCACTAGGGAGGGGGTCAAAATTTGTCAATTGTTTTTGGTCGCTGATTTGAACCAAAATTGTTGTGAAGTATCTATAAGATGTACTGAGTGTCATTATGAGTGAATTTTATGAATCGGTTGAGAAATGTAGAAATTGTGGCCACTTCCTTTTTTTCAAGTTTACAGAAAATGCACTATGAATTTAAATTCCTTCAACCAATCGTCACGTGTTTGGTGTCATTCGATGGGGAATTTCTAGTACTTCTAAACGATTACCTACTTGCCGTATTATGTCGATAGAGGCGAGAGATATTCGAAAAGTATGAATAGAACAACATACATATTGGCCTACATTATAAAATATCGGCACAATACCTCACCAAAACCCTGGTAAATATTATAGGGGCATCAAATACGAACACAATGACGCAAAAATTAGCAAGATATCTCAAAAATTGGCCGAGATATGGCGACTTTTCTATCCACGTCACCAAATTTCGAGGCATGGGTGGAGGTCACACCAGAACGTTCAAACTGAACACAGAAATGTCAATAAACCATAATATCGACATACCAATCAATTTCACGCGATTCCCTTATTATACTTCCATATTTTAATATGGAAGTATATTGTTATTCAATTTATTATTTTTTTCCAATATTATTATTATTATTATTATTATTATTCTTAGCAATTTTGTAACTCTTATATCTCTGGAAGTACAATATATAGAGATCTGTAATTTCGTACGTATATAGACCTATACTAATTCTAGGTCAATAGACTATATAGGATATTGTCCGCCCTTGATTTACAGAGTTATCTCCCCTTTTGTGAAAAAATAGGGATGCTGTATCTCGAAAAGTATGAGCAGCAGAGACTCCAAATATGGACCATATGTGCACCTCATTATGCCCTATTGGGTGAATGCATTACAATTTATGTCCGCGCTTTCGCCACAGAGTTGTCGCCCATGGTTCGCAAAACTCGATTTATTTCATATCCTGTGTCTGGCTATGGCATGCAAGGTATCCAGATTTGAGATCTTCTATGCAGTTAATCATTAGCAACTTGATACGAAAAAAAGTTTTGAACAGGGACGGACTTATATTTTTGGGGTTTGGGTGGGGGCAAAATTTTCGCAATTTTTTTTTTGCGATGATTTCAACTATTTTTACTGTCGTGTATCTATAGGACGTACCAATGATCCTCCTGAAAGAATTTTGTAAATCGGTTGAGAAATGTCCAAGTTACAGACCATCGAACATTGTATTCATACATCAATTGAGGAGAAAGTGCTTTTGACTCTATCTCCTCCTAGACGACGCATATAAACTGGATTTGGTTTATGTGAGCGTCTTATCTATAGAGAGAAGATGAAATGGTGAAATTTTGACCAAGGTCCAATGAAATTTGTCCGCACTAGGGAGGGGGTCAAAATTTGTCAATTGTTTTTGGTCGCTGATTTGAACCAAAATTGTTGTGAAGTATCTATAAGATGTACTGAGTGTCATTATGAGTGAATTTTATGAATCGGTTGAGAAATGTAGAAATTGTGGCCACTTCCTTTTTTTCAAGTTTACAGAAAATGCACTATGAATTTAAATTCCTTCAACCAATCGTCACGTGTTTGGTGTCATTCGATGGGGAATTTCTAGTACTTCTAAACGATTACCTACTTGCCGTATTATGTCGATAGAGGCGAGAGATATTCGAAAAGTATGAATAGAACAACATACATATTGGCCTACATTATAAAATATCGGCACAATACCTCACCAAAACCCTGGTAAATATTATAGGGGCATCAAATACGAACACAATGACGCAAAAATTAGCAAGATATCTCAAAAATTGGCCGAGATATGGCGACTTTTCTATCCACGTCACCAAATTTCGAGGCATGGGTGGAGGTCACACCAGAACGTTCAAACTGAACACAGAAATGTCAATAAACCATAATATCGACATACCAATCAATTTCACGCGATTCCCTTATTATACTTCCATATTTTAATATGGAAGTATATTGTTATTCAATTTATTATTTTTTTCCAATATTATTATTATTATTATTATTATTATTCTTAGCAATTTTGTAACTCTTATATCTCTGGAAGTACAATATATAGAGATCTGTAATTTCGTACGTATATAGACCTATACTAATTCTAGGTCAATAGACTATATAGGATATTGTCCGCCCTTGATTTACAGAGTTATCTCCCCTTTTGTGAAAAAATAGGGATGCTGTATCTCGAAAAGTATGAGCAGCAGAGACTCCAAATATGGACCATATGTGCACCTCATTATGCCCTATTGGGTGAATGCATTACAATTTATGTCCGCGCTTTCGCCACAGAGTTGTCGCCCATGGTTCGCAAAACTCGATTTATTTCATATCCTGTGTCTGGCTATGGCATGCAAGGTATCCAGATTTGAGATCTTCTATGCAGTTAATCATTAGCAACTTGATACGAAAAAAAGTTTTGAACAGGGACGGACTTATATTTTTGGGGTTTGGGTGGGGGCAAAATTTTCGCAATTTTTTTTTTGCGATGATTTCAACTATTTTTACTGTCGTGTATCTATAGGACGTACCAATGATCCTCCTGAAAGAATTTTGTAAATCGGTTGAGAAATGTCCAAGTTACAGACCATCGAACATTGTATTCATACATCAATTGAGGAGAAAGTGCTTTTGACTCTATCTCCTCCTAGACGACGCATATAAACTGGATTTGGTTTATGTGAGCGTCTTATCTATAGAGAGAAGATGAAATGGTGAAATTTTGACCAAGGTCCAATGAAATTTGTCCGCACTAGGGAGGGGGTCAAAATTTGTCAATTGTTTTTGGTCGCTGATTTGAACCAAAATTGTTGTGAAGTATCTATAAGATGTACTGAGTGTCATTATGAGTGAATTTTATGAATCGGTTGAGAAATGTAGAAATTGTGGCCACTTCCTTTTTTTCAAGTTTACAGAAAATGCACTATGAATTTAAATTCCTTCAACCAATCGTCACGTGTTTGGTGTCATTCGATGGGGAATTTCTAGTACTTCTAAACGATTACCTACTTGCCGTATTATGTCGATAGAGGCGAGAGATATTCGAAAAGTATGAATAGAACAACATACATATTGGCCTACATTATAAAATATCGGCACAATACCTCACCAAAACCCTGGTAAATATTATAGGGGCATCAAATACGAACACAATGACGCAAAAATTAGCAAGATATCTCAAAAATTGGCCGAGATATGGCGACTTTTCTATCCACGTCACCAAATTTCGAGGCATGGGTGGAGGTCACACCAGAACGTTCAAACTGAACACAGAAATGTCAATAAACCATAATATCGACATACCAATCAATTTCACGCGATTCCCTTATTATACTTCCATATTTTAATATGGAAGTATATTGTTATTCAATTTATTATTTTTTTCCAATATTATTATTATTATTATTATTATTATTCTTAGCAATTTTGTAACTCTTATATCTCTGGAAGTACAATATATAGAGATCTGTAATTTCGTACGTATATAGACCTATACTAATTCTAGGTCAATAGACTATATAGGATATTGTCCGCCCTTGATTTACAGAGTTATCTCCCCTTTTGTGAAAAAATAGGGATGCTGTATCTCGAAAAGTATGAGCAGCAGAGACTCCAAATATGGACCATATGTGCACCTCATTATGCCCTATTGGGTGAATGCATTACAATTTATGTCCGCGCTTTCGCCACAGAGTTGTCGCCCATGGTTCGCAAAACTCGATTTATTTCATATCCTGTGTCTGGCTATGGCATGCAAGGTATCCAGATTTGAGATCTTCTATGCAGTTAATCATTAGCAACTTGATACGAAAAAAAGTTTTGAACAGGGACGGACTTATATTTTTGGGGTTTGGGTGGGGGCAAAATTTTCGCAATTTTTTTTTTGCGATGATTTCAACTATTTTTACTGTCGTGTATCTATAGGACGTACCAATGATCCTCCTGAAAGAATTTTGTAAATCGGTTGAGAAATGTCCAAGTTACAGACCATCGAACATTAAATAATTCGGCTAATGAAGGAGCATGGTAGAGGATGAAGCATAACCGGGGAGGCGCCGAAACCATGCTGGGTAATGATACCAGGTCGGGGTTGTGAGACCAGGCCGAGGGTGGTGAGACCAGGCTGACGGGTGGCGGATGTAAACGGCAGATTTTGCAAAAAAAAAAAAAAAAAAAAAAAAAAAAAAAACAAGTCCAGCGATATAATTTTTTTATTGCTTTTTCCGAATGGGAAGAGTGATTCGCACCGGAATATACCATTTTTAAGTTTTTTTCCCAAACCGTTACCGATCTACGACATCGACAATAAAAATGACTTATTTTTGGCGCCAAATCCAACGGGCTAATTGATGAGCAAGGTTAATGTAGGAGCAGGTACTGCATTATCCCGTAGGTAGCCCCCCAAAGTTTGACAGCTCTACTGTAACAGTAAACTATCAATCAGCGTGCTAGCTTCCTGTGAGTTCCGACTTTTTGCAATTTTCAACGAAAATCAAAGGGGGAAAAATTGTCTAAAAATCAAACATCGATATAACAAAATTTTGAATAGTGGATATGATAGTTAGTATCCAAGCGCAACTTATCGATGTCTGCTTAATTTGCCCTAAGGTAGAAGGTTTACCCGTGGCGAGGCCTTATAATGTTAACACGTATATTTAAGTGCTGTATCACTAAGCTATTTTTCTGGCCAAATCCTAAAGGGTTAATGAAGGAGCGAGGTAATGCAGGAGCAGGTACGTTGATATATTTTTGTTAATATCCCAAAGTTTGACCCCTCTACTGACAGAGCAACCTGACTAACGGACAGCTCGTGTTCAGGTGGGTACATATTGGCAAATTCCAACAAAAACCAAAAGTCTAAAAATACTTGGAAAAATCAAATATGGAGATAAAATTTTGTTGACGTGTGGTTGTGATAAGGGATACCAACGCCCAACACTGGTGCGATTTCTTAAGTTTTAGAGCAAATGATTCACTCGTGGCGACGATATATAGCGTAATACATACTACATGCATAGGAACACAGCCTACATCGATATATGGCAAAAGTCGAAATTCAGGCAGGATAGTGAAGGAGTGAGTGAAATGTATGAGCATCTGCATCAGTATACAATAGATACATCCTGAAAGTTTGACTGTGGTATAAAAGCCATCCGTCTAACGGAGAACACGCATCGGTTGGTCGAGGCTTTTGGCAACTTCAAGTTAAACTAGCAAAGAACAAAATGGAGAAATTGAGATAAAACAAATTGGATGTGGTCGGTACTATCCACGTGGAAATTCGGTGAATTTGTTTAACTTTTCAAATGAATGCCCAATGAGTTAATCAAGATTAAGTGCCTGATAGATGTTACATGCATTCACTTATCATGTAGAAAAATACTCCCGGATGACAGTATACAGTTATAAAATTTAATGTGAAGGGTTAACAATATGACTAACTCTTTAAATAACAAGTTTGAAATAGTTTTGTGGATACAAAATGATAAATATGAATTAAAGACCCTTGTCCGGAAAGACTTCTATCAGCTCATATTGAATTTATTTCAAATATTTCATTATGAAATGAGATGATTAATTGGGACAAGTTATTGATTTATTTTTAGAACAGACCTGGTCACTGGTAACAGTAACAACTATTGTTCGTTAGCTGAACAACCACACATTTTTAGACCAGTAGATATTCGAAATGAAATCAATATTAATCAATAGAATAATTTCCGGTCAGAATTCTTCGACTCATATTTAATATTTTATACCCTGATGACTATATAATACATTAAGTATATGATTATAGATATGTGTAGATCAGTGTTATGTTTAATGTTAATGTTATGGACATGATGTGGTTTATAAATTGGGTTACAGTTGTGGATATTGTGAATGTCAAAATTGTGACGGTGTCAGTTTTACAAAGGATTTGGTTTTGGGTACTTGTGTATGTATGACTATGCTTATCGAAAGGGTTATGGTAAGGTCAATGTATAGCTATGGATATGGTTTGCGGGAGGGTAATGAATATGTTCAGGGTATTTTATTGGGTTAGAGTTAAGTGCTGTAGATATGTCTATGGAAAGGGTTGTGATTATAGATCGGCTACGACTAAGGTTGTTCTTATCGAAATATCAGGGTTATGAAGCGGTTTATGGGTAAGGATTGAATAGCGGTGGGTGGAGGATTGAATTATGGATGGTGATCGGGGATGGGGAATTTATATGGAAGTATCAAAATTCTGCAGGCCAGAATTTTACCCCTCTAGTTATTATTATTATTATTCTTAGCAAATTTGTAACTCTTATATCTCTGGAAGTACAATATATAGAGATCTGGAATTTCGTACGTATATAGACCTATACTAATTCTAGGTCAATAGACTATATAGGATATTGTCCGCCCTTGATTTACAGAGTTATCTCCCCTTTTGTGAAAAATTTGGATGCTGTATCTCGAAAAGTATGAGCAGCAGAGACTCCAAATTTGGACCACATGTACAACTCATTATGTCCTATTGGGTGAATGCATTACAATTTATATCCGCGCTTTCGCCACAGAGTTGTCGCCCATGGTTCGCAAAACTCGATTTATTTCATATCCTACGTCTGGCTATGGCATGTAAAGTATCTAGATTTGAGATCTTCTATGCAGTTGATCATTAGCAACTTGATACGAAAAAAAGTTTTGAACAGGGACGGACTTATATTTTTGGGGTTTGGGTGGGGGCAAAATTTTCGCAATTTTTTTTTTGCGATGATTTCAACTATTTTTACTGTGGTGTATCTATAGGACGTACTAATGATCCTCCTGAAAGAATTTTGGAAATCGGTTGAAAAATGTCCAAGTTACAGACCATCGAATATTGTATTCATACATCAATTGAGGAGAAAGTGCTTTTGACTCTATCTCCTCCTAGACGACGCACATAAACTGGATTTGGTTTATGTGAGCGTCTTGTCCATAGAGAGAAGATGAAATGGTGAAATATTGACCAAGATCCAATGAAAATTGTCCGCTCTAGGGAGGGGGGTCAAAATTTGTCAAATTTTTTTTGTCGCTGATTTGAACCAAAATTGTTGTGAAGTATCTATAAGATGTACTGAGTGTCATTATGAGTGAATTTTATGAATCGGTTGAGAAATGTAGAAATTGTGGCCACTTCATTTTTTTCAAGTTTACAGAAAATGCACTATGAATTTAAATTCCTTCAACCAATCGTCACGTGTTTGGTGTCATTCGATGGGGAATTTCTAGTACTTCTAAACGATTACCTACTTGCCGTATTATGTCGATAGAGGCGAGAGATATTCGAAAAGTATGAACAGAACAACATACATATTGGCCTACATTATAAAATATCGACACAATACCTCACCAAAACCCAGGTAAATATTATAGGGGCATCAAATACGAACACAATGACGCAAAAATTAGCTAGATATCTCAAAAATTGGCCGAGATATGGCGACTTTTCTATCCACGTCACCAAATTTCGAGGCATGGGTGGAGGTCACATCAGAACGTTCAAACTGAACACAGAAATGTCAATAAACCATACTATCGACATACCAATCAATTTCGCGCGATTCCCTTATTATACTTCCATATTTTAATATGGAAGTATATTGTTATTCAATTTTTTATTTTTTTCCAATATTATTATTATTATTATTATTCTTAGCAAATTTGTAACTCTTATATCTCTGGAAGTACAATATATAGAGATCTGGAATTTCGTACGTATATAGACCTATACTAATTCTAGGTCAATAGACTATATAGGATATTGTCCGCCCTTGATTTACAGAGTTATCTCCCCTTTTGTGAAAAATTTGGATGCTGTATCTCGAAAAGTATGAGCAGCAGAGACTCCAAATTTGGACCACATGTACAACTCATTATGTCCTATTGGGTGAATGCATTACAATTTATATCCGCGCTTTCGCCACAGAGTTGTCGCCCATGGTTCGCAAAACTCGATTTATTTCATATCCTACGTCTGGCTATGGCATGTAAAGTATCTAGATTTGAGATCTTCTATGCAGTTGATCATTAGCAACTTGATACGAAAAAAAGTTTTGAACAGGGACGGACTTATATTTTTGGGGTTTGGGTGGGGGCAAAATTTTCGCAATTTTTTTTTTGCGATGATTTCAACTATTTTTACTGTGGTGTATCTATAGGACGTACTAATGATCCTCCTGAAAGAATTTTGGAAATCGGTTGAAAAATGTCCAAGTTACAGACCATCGAATATTAAATAATTCGGCTAATGAAGGAGCATGGGAGAGGATGAAGAATAACCGGGAAGGCCACGAAACCATGCTGGGTAATGATACAAGGTCGGGGTGGTGAGACCAGGCCGAGGGTGGTGAGACCAGGTTGACCGGTGGCGGATGTAAACGGCAGATTTTGCAAAAAAAAAAAAAAAAAAAAAAAAAAAAAAAAACAAGTCCAGCGGTATAATATTTTTATTGCTTTT
Source organism: Siphonodentalium dalli (assembly GCA_032622095.1). NCBI lineage: Eukaryota > Metazoa > Mollusca > Scaphopoda > Gadilida > Siphonodentaliidae > Siphonodentalium > Siphonodentalium dalli. The sequence goes on along the minus strand of CP136066.1, from coordinate 166,947,801 downwards.
TCCGAATGGGAAGAGGGATTCGCACCGGAATATACCATTTTTAAGTTTTTTTCCCAAACCGTTACCGATCTACGACATCGACAATAAAAATGACTTATTTTTGGCGCCAAATCCAACGGGCTAATTGATGAGCAAGTTTAATGTAGGAGCAGGTACTGCATTATCCCGTAGGTAGCCCCTCAAAGTTTGACAGCTCTACTGTAACAGTAAACTATCAAACAGCGTGCTAGCTTCCGGTGAGTTCAGACTTTTTGCAATTTCCAACGAAAATCAAAGGGGGAAAAATTGTCTAAAAATCAAACATCGATATAAAAAATTTTTGAATAGTGGATATGATAGATAGTATCCAAGCGCAACTTATCGATATCTGCTTAATTTGCCCTAAGGTAGAAGGTTTACCCGTGGCGAGGCTTTATAATGTTAACACGTATATTTAAGTGCTGTATCACTAAGCTATTTTTCTGGCCAAATCCTAAAGGGTTAATGAAGGTGCGAGGTAATGCAGGAGCAGGTACATTGATATATTTTTGTTAATATCCCAAAGTTTGACCCCTCTACTCACAGAGCAACCTGACTAACGGACAGCTTGTGTTCAGGTGGGTACATATTGGCAAATTCCAACAAAAACCAAAAGTCTAAAAATACTTGGAAAAATCAAATATGGAGATAAAATTTTGTTGACGTGTGGTTGTGATAAGGGATACCAACGCCCAACACTGGTGCGATTTCTTAAGTTTTAGAGCAAATGATTCACTCGTGGCGACGATATATAGCGTAATACATACTACATGCATAGGAACACAGCCTACATCGATATATGGCAAAAGTCGAATTTCAGGCAGGATAATGAAGGAGTGAGTGAAATGTATGAGCATCTGCATCAGTATACAATAGATACATCCTGAAAGTTTGACTGTGGTATAAAAGCCATCCGTCTAACGGAAAACACGCACCGGTTGGTCGAGGCTTTTGGCAACTTCAAGTTAAACTCGCAAAGAACAAAATGGAGAAATTGAGATAAAACAAATTGGATGTGGTCGGTACTATCCACGTGGAAATTCGGTGAATTTGTTTAACTTTTCAAATGAATGCCCAATGAGTTAATCAAGATTACGTGCACGATAGATATTACATGCATTCACTTATCATGTAGAAAAATACTCCCGGATGACAGTATACAGTTATAAAATTTAATGTGAAGGGTTAACAATATGACTAACTCTTTAAATAACAAGTTTGAAATAGTTTTGTGGATACAAAATGATAAACATGAATTAAAGACCCTTGTCCGGAAAGACTTCTATCAGCTCATATTGAATTTATTTCAAATATTTCATTATGAAATGAGATGTTTAATTGGGACAAGTTATTGATTTATTTTTAGAACAGACCTGGTCACTGGTAACAGTAACCACTATTGTTCGTTAGCTGAACAACCACACATTTTTAGACCAGTAGATATTCGAAATGAAATCAATATTAATCAATAGAATAATTTCCGGTCAGAATTCTTCGACTCATATTTAATATTTTATACCCTGATGACTATATAATACATTAAGTATAGGATTATATATATGTGTATATCAGGGTTATGTTTAATGTTAATGTTATGGACATGATGTGGTTTATAAATTGGGTTACAGTTGTGGATATTGTGAATGTCAAAATTGTGACGGTGTCAGTTTTACAAAGGATTTGGTTTTGGGTACGTGTAAACGTATGACTAAGCTTATCGAAAGGGTTATGGTAAGGTCAATGTATAGCTATGGATATGGTTTGCAGGAGGGTAATGAATATGTTCAGGGTATATTATTGGGTTAGAGTTAAGTGCTGTAGATATGTCTATGGAAAGGGTTGTGATTATGGATCGGCTACGACTAAGGTTGTCCTTATTGAATTATCAGGGTTATGAAGCGGTTTATGGGTAAGGATTGAATAGCGGTGGGTGGAGGATTGAATTATGGATGGTGATCGGGGATGGGGAATTTATATGGAAGTATCAAAATTCTGCAGGCCAGAATTTTAACCCTCTAGTTATTATTATTATTATTCTTAGCAATTTTGTAACTCTTATATCTCTGGAAGTACAATATATAGAGATCTGGAATTTCGTACGTATATAGACCTATAATAATTCTAGGTCAATAGACTATATATGATATTGTCCGCGCTTGATTTTCAGAGTTATCTCCCCTTTTGTGAACAAATGGGTTTGCTGTATCTCGAAAAATATGAGCAGCAGAGACTCCAAATTTGGACCATATGTACAACTCAGTATGCCCTATTGGGTGAATGCATTACAATTTATGTCCGCGCTTTCGCCACAGAGTTGTCGCCCATGGTTCGCAAAACTCGATTTATTTCATATCCTGTGTCTGGCTATGGCATGCAAGGTATCCAGATTTGAGATCTTCTATGCAGTTAATCATTAGCAACTTGATACGAAAAAAAGTTTTGAACAGGGACGGCCTTATATTTTTGGGGTTTGGGTGGGGGCAAAAAATTTGCAATTTTTTTTTTGCGATGATTTCAACTATTTTTACTGTCGTGTATCTATAGGACGTACTAATGATCCTCCTGAAAGAATTTTGTAAATCGGTTGAGAAATGTCCAAGTTACAGACCATCGAAAATTGTATTCATACATCAATTGAGGAGAAAGTGCTTATGACTCTATCTCCTCCTAGACGACGCATATAAACTGGATTTGGTTTATGTGAGTGTGTTGTCCATAGAGAGAAGATGAAATGGTGAAATTTTGACCAAGATCCAATGAAATTTGTCCGCACTAGGGAAGGGGTCAAAATTTGTCATTTTTTTATTGTCTCCGATTTGAACCAAAATTGTTGTGAAGTATCTATAATATGTACTGAGGGCCATTATGAGTGAATTTTGTGAATCGGTTGACAAATGTAGAAAGTTTGGCCACTTCATTCTTATCAAGTTTACAGAAGATGCACTGTGGATTTAAATTCCTTCAACCAATCGTCACGTTTTTGGTGTCATCCGATGGGGAATTTCTAGTACTTCTAAATGATTACCTACTTGCCGTATTATGTCGATAGAGGCCAGAGATATTCGAAAAGTATGTACTGAACAACATACATATTGGCCTACATAGTAAAATATCGCCACAATACCTTACCAGAACCCTGCTAAATAATAAAGGGGCATCGCATACGAACACAATGACGCAAGAATTAGCTCGATATCTCGAAAATTGGCCGATATATGGCGACTTTTCTATCCACGTCACCAAATTTCGAGGCATGGGTGGAGGTCACACCAGAACGTTCCAACTGAACACAGAAATGTCAATAAACCATAATATCGACATACCAATCAATTTCGCGCGATTCCCTTATTATACTTCCATATTTTAATATGGAAGTATATTGTTATTCAATTTATTATTTTTTTCCAATATTATTATTATTATTATTATTCTTAGCAATTTTGTAACTCTTATATCTCTGGAAGTACAATATATAGAGATCTGGAATTTCGTACGTATATAGACCTATAATAATTCTAGGTCAATAGACTATATATGATATTGTCCGCGCTTGATTTTCAGAGTTATCTCCCCTTTTGTGAACAAATGGGTTTGCTGTATCTCGAAAAATATGAGCAGCAGAGACTCCAAATTTGGACCATATGTACAACTCAGTATGCCCTATTGGGTGAATGCATTACAATTTATGTCCGCGCTTTCGCCACAGAGTTGTCGCCCATGGTTCGCAAAACTCGATTTATTTCATATCCTGTGTCTGGCTATGGCATGCAAGGTATCCAGATTTGAGATCTTCTATGCAGTTAATCATTAGCAACTTGATACGAAAAAAAGTTTTGAACAGGGACGGCCTTATATTTTTGGGGTTTGGGTGGGGGCAAAAAATTTGCAATTTTTTTTTTGCGATGATTTCAACTATTTTTACTGTCGTGTATCTATAGGACGTACTAATGATCCTCCTGAAAGAATTTTGTAAATCGGTTGAGAAATGTCCAAGTTACAGACCATCGAAAATTGTATTCATACATCAATTGAGGAGAAAGTGCTTATGACTCTATCTCCTCCTAGACGACGCATATAAACTGGATTTGGTTTATGTGAGTGTGTTGTCCATAGAGAGAAGATGAAATGGTGAAATTTTGACCAAGATCCAATGAAATTTGTCCGCACTAGGGAAGGGGTCAAAATTTGTCATTTTTTTATTGTCTCCGATTTGAACCAAAATTGTTGTGAAGTATCTATAATATGTACTGAGGGCCATTATGAGTGAATTTTGTGAATCGGTTGACAAATGTAGAAAGTTTGGCCACTTCATTCTTATCAAGTTTACAGAAGATGCACTGTGGATTTAAATTCCTTCAACCAATCGTCACGTTTTTGGTGTCATCCGATGGGGAATTTCTAGTACTTCTAAATGATTACCTACTTGCCGTATTATGTCGATAGAGGCCAGAGATATTCGAAAAGTATGTACTGAACAACATACATATTGGCCTACATAGTAAAATATCGCCACAATACCTTACCAGAACCCTGCTAAATAATAAAGGGGCATCGCATACGAACACAATGACGCAAGAATTAGCTCGATATCTCGAAAATTGGCCGATATATGGCGACTTTTCTATCCACGTCACCAAATTTCGAGGCATGGGTGGAGGTCACACCAGAACGTTCCAACTGAACACAGAAATGTCAATAAACCATAATATCGACATACCAATCAATTTCGCGCGATTCCCTTATTATACTTCCATATTTTAATATGGAAGTATATTGTTATTCAATTTATTATTTTTTTCCAATATTATTATTATTATTATTATTCTTAGCAATTTTGTAACTCTTATATCTCTGGAAGTACAATATATAGAGATCTGGAATTTCGTACGTATATAGACCTATAATAATTCTAGGTCAATAGACTATATATGATATTGTCCGCGCTTGATTTTCAGAGTTATCTCCCCTTTTGTGAACAAATGGGTTTGCTGTATCTCGAAAAATATGAGCAGCAGAGACTCCAAATTTGGACCATATGTACAACTCAGTATGCCCTATTGGGTGAATGCATTACAATTTATGTCCGCGCTTTCGCCACAGAGTTGTCGCCCATGGTTCGCAAAACTCGATTTATTTCATATCCTGTGTCTGGCTATGGCATGCAAGGTATCCAGATTTGAGATCTTCTATGCAGTTAATCATTAGCAACTTGATACGAAAAAAAGTTTTGAACAGGGACGGCCTTATATTTTTGGGGTTTGGGTGGGGGCAAAAAATTTGCAATTTTTTTTTTGCGATGATTTCAACTATTTTTACTGTCGTGTATCTATAGGACGTACTAATGATCCTCCTGAAAGAATTTTGTAAATCGGTTGAGAAATGTCCAAGTTACAGACCATCGAAAATTGTATTCATACATCAATTGAGGAGAAAGTGCTTATGACTCTATCTCCTCCTAGACGACGCATATAAACTGGATTTGGTTTATGTGAGTGTGTTGTCCATAGAGAGAAGATGAAATGGTGAAATTTTGACCAAGATCCAATGAAATTTGTCCGCACTAGGGAAGGGGTCAAAATTTGTCATTTTTTTATTGTCTCCGATTTGAACCAAAATTGTTGTGAAGTATCTATAATATGTACTGAGGGCCATTATGAGTGAATTTTGTGAATCGGTTGACAAATGTAGAAAGTTTGGCCACTTCATTCTTATCAAGTTTACAGAAGATGCACTGTGGATTTAAATTCCTTCAACCAATCGTCACGTTTTTGGTGTCATCCGATGGGGAATTTCTAGTACTTCTAAATGATTACCTACTTGCCGTATTATGTCGATAGAGGCCAGAGATATTCGAAAAGTATGTACTGAACAACATACATATTGGCCTACATAGTAAAATATCGCCACAATACCTTACCAGAACCCTGCTAAATAATAAAGGGGCATCGCATACGAACACAATGACGCAAGAATTAGCTCGATATCTCGAAAATTGGCCGATATATGGCGACTTTTCTATCCACGTCACCAAATTTCGAGGCATGGGTGGAGGTCACACCAGAACGTTCCAACTGAACACAGAAATGTCAATAAACCATAATATCGACATACCAATCAATTTCGCGCGATTCCCTTATTATACTTCCATATTTTAATATGGAAGTATATTGTTATTCAATTTATTATTTTTTTCCAATATTATTATTATTATTATTATTCTTAGCAATTTTGTAACTCTTATATCTCTGGAAGTACAATATATAGAGATCTGGAATTTCGTACGTATATAGACCTATAATAATTCTAGGTCAATAGACTATATATGATATTGTCCGCGCTTGATTTTCAGAGTTATCTCCCCTTTTGTGAACAAATGGGTTTGCTGTATCTCGAAAAATATGAGCAGCAGAGACTCCAAATTTGGACCATATGTACAACTCAGTATGCCCTATTGGGTGAATGCATTACAATTTATGTCCGCGCTTTCGCCACAGAGTTGTCGCCCATGGTTCGCAAAACTCGATTTATTTCATATCCTGTGTCTGGCTATGGCATGCAAGGTATCCAGATTTGAGATCTTCTATGCAGTTAATCATTAGCAACTTGATACGAAAAAAAGTTTTGAACAGGGACGGCCTTATATTTTTGGGGTTTGGGTGGGGGCAAAAAATTTGCAATTTTTTTTTTGCGATGATTTCAACTATTTTTACTGTCGTGTATCTATAGGACGTACTAATGATCCTCCTGAAAGAATTTTGTAAATCGGTTGAGAAATGTCCAAGTTACAGACCATCGAAAATTGTATTCATACATCAATTGAGGAGAAAGTGCTTATGACTCTATCTCCTCCTAGACGACGCATATAAACTGGATTTGGTTTATGTGAGTGTGTTGTCCATAGAGAGAAGATGAAATGGTGAAATTTTGACCAAGATCCAATGAAATTTGTCCGCACTAGGGAAGGGGTCAAAATTTGTCATTTTTTTATTGTCTCCGATTTGAACCAAAATTGTTGTGAAGTATCTATAATATGTACTGAGGGCCATTATGAGTGAATTTTGTGAATCGGTTGACAAATGTAGAAAGTTTGGCCACTTCATTCTTATCAAGTTTACAGAAGATGCACTGTGGATTTAAATTCCTTCAACCAATCGTCACGTTTTTGGTGTCATCCGATGGGGAATTTCTAGTACTTCTAAATGATTACCTACTTGCCGTATTATGTCGATAGAGGCCAGAGATATTCGAAAAGTATGTACTGAACAACATACATATTGGCCTACATAGTAAAATATCGCCACAATACCTTACCAGAACCCTGCTAAATAATAAAGGGGCATCGCATACGAACACAATGACGCAAGAATTAGCTCGATATCTCGAAAATTGGCCGATATATGGCGACTTTTCTATCCACGTCACCAAATTTCGAGGCATGGGTGGAGGTCACACCAGAACGTTCCAACTGAACACAGAAATGTCAATAAACCATAATATCGACATACCAATCAATTTCGCGCGATTCCCTTATTATACTTCCATATTTTAATATGGAAGTATATTGTTATTCAATTTATTATTTTTTTCCAATATTATTATTATTATTATTATTCTTAGCAATTTTGTAACTCTTATATCTCTGGAAGTACAATATATAGAGATCTGGAATTTCGTACGTATATAGACCTATAATAATTCTAGGTCAATAGACTATATATGATATTGTCCGCGCTTGATTTTCAGAGTTATCTCCCCTTTTGTGAACAAATGGGTTTGCTGTATCTCGAAAAATATGAGCAGCAGAGACTCCAAATTTGGACCATATGTACAACTCAGTATGCCCTATTGGGTGAATGCATTACAATTTATGTCCGCGCTTTCGCCACAGAGTTGTCGCCCATGGTTCGCAAAACTCGATTTATTTCATATCCTGTGTCTGGCTATGGCATGCAAGGTATCCAGATTTGAGATCTTCTATGCAGTTAATCATTAGCAACTTGATACGAAAAAAAGTTTTGAACAGGGACGGCCTTATATTTTTGGGGTTTGGGTGGGGGCAAAAAATTTGCAATTTTTTTTTTGCGATGATTTCAACTATTTTTACTGTCGTGTATCTATAGGACGTACTAATGATCCTCCTGAAAGAATTTTGTAAATCGGTTGAGAAATGTCCAAGTTACAGACCATCGAAAATTGTATTCATACATCAATTGAGGAGAAAGTGCTTATGACTCTATCTCCTCCTAGACGACGCATATAAACTGGATTTGGTTTATGTGAGTGTGTTGTCCATAGAGAGAAGATGAAATGGTGAAATTTTGACCAAGATCCAATGAAATTTGTCCGCACTAGGGAAGGGGTCAAAATTTGTCATTTTTTTATTGTCTCCGATTTGAACCAAAATTGTTGTGAAGTATCTATAATATGTACTGAGGGCCATTATGAGTGAATTTTGTGAATCGGTTGACAAATGTAGAAAGTTTGGCCACTTCATTCTTATCAAGTTTACAGAAGATGCACTGTGGATTTAAATTCCTTCAACCAATCGTCACGTTTTTGGTGTCATCCGATGGGGAATTTCTAGTACTTCTAAATGATTACCTACTTGCCGTATTATGTCGATAGAGGCCAGAGATATTCGAAAAGTATGTACTGAACAACATACATATTGGCCTACATAGTAAAATATCGCCACAATACCTTACCAGAACCCTGCTAAATAATAAAGGGGCATCGCATACGAACACAATGACGCAAGAATTAGCTCGATATCTCGAAAATTGGCCGATATATGGCGACTTTTCTATCCACGTCACCAAATTTCGAGGCATGGGTGGAGGTCACACCAGAACGTTCCAACTGAACACAGAAATGTCAATAAACCATAATATCGACATACCAATCAATTTCGCGCGATTCCCTTATTATACTTCCATATTTTAATATGGAAGTATATTGTTATTCAATTTATTATTTTTTTCCAATATTATTATTATTATTATTATTCTTAGCAATTTTGTAACTCTTATATCTCTGGAAGTACAATATATAGAGATCTGGAATTTCGTACGTATATAGACCTATAATAATTCTAGGTCAATAGACTATATATGATATTGTCCGCGCTTGATTTTCAGAGTTATCTCCCCTTTTGTGAACAAATGGGTTTGCTGTATCTCGAAAAATATGAGCAGCAGAGACTCCAAATTTGGACCATATGTACAACTCAGTATGCCCTATTGGGTGAATGCATTACAATTTATGTCCGCGCTTTCGCCACAGAGTTGTCGCCCATGGTTCGCAAAACTCGATTTATTTCATATCCTGTGTCTGGCTATGGCATGCAAGGTATCCAGATTTGAGATCTTCTATGCAGTTAATCATTAGCAACTTGATACGAAAAAAAGTTTTGAACAGGGACGGCCTTATATTTTTGGGGTTTGGGTGGGGGCAAAAAATTTGCAATTTTTTTTTTGCGATGATTTCAACTATTTTTACTGTCGTGTATCTATAGGACGTACTAATGATCCTCCTGAAAGAATTTTGTAAATCGGTTGAGAAATGTCCAAGTTACAGACCATCGAAAATTAAATAATTTGGCTAATGAAGGAGCATGGGAGAGGATGAAGCATAACCGGGAAGGCGACGAAACCTTGCTGGGTAATGATACCAGGTCGGGGTGGTGAGACCAGGCCGAGGGTGGTGAGACCAGGCTGACGGGTGGCGGATGTAAACGGCAGATTTTGCAAAAAAAAAAAAAAAAAAAAAAAAAAAAAAAAACAAGTCCAGCAGTATAATATTTTTGTTGCATTTTCAGAATGGGAAGAGTGATTCGCACCGGAATATATCATTTTTAAGTTTTTTTCCCAAACCGTTACCAATCTACGACATCGACAATAAAAATGACTTATTTTTGGCGCCAAATCCAACGGGCTAATTGATGAGCAAGGTTAATGTAGGAGCAGGTACTGCATTATCCCGTAGGTAGCCCCCCAAAGTTTGACAGCTCTACTGTAACAGTAAACTATCAAACAGCGTGCTAGCTTCCGGTGAGTTCCGACTTTTTGCAATTTCCAACGAAAATCAAAGGGGGAAAATTGTCTAAAAAATCAAACATCGATATAAAAAAAATTTGAACAGTGGATATGATAGATAGTATCCAAGCGCAACTTATCGATATCTGCTTAATTTGCCCTAAGGTAGAAGGTTTACCCGTGGCGAGGCTTTATAATGTTAACACGTATATTTAAGTGCTGTATCACTAAGCTATTTTTCTCGCCAAATCCGAAAGGGTTAATGAAGGAGCGAGGTAATGCAGGAGCAGGTACGTTGATATATTTTTGTTAATATCCCAAAGTTTGACCCCTCTACTCACAGAGCAACCTGACTAACGGACAACTCGCGTTCAGGTGGGTACATATTGGCAAATTCCAACAAAAACCAAAAGTCTAAAAATACTTGGAAAATCAAATATGGAGATAAAAAAATTTTGACGTGTGGTTGTGATAAGGGATACCAAGGCCAAACACTGGTGCGATTTCTTAAGTTTTAGAGCAAACGATTCACTCGTGGCGACGATATATAGCGTAATACATACTACATGCATAGGAACACAGCCTACATCGATATATGGCAAAAGTCGAAATTCAGGCAGGATAATGAAGGAGTGAGTGAAATGTATGAGCATCTGCATCAGTATACAATAGATACATCCTGAAAGTTTGACTGTGGTATAAAAGCCATCCGTCTAACGGAGAACACGCATCGGTTAGTCGAGGCTTTTTGGCAACTTCAAGTTAAACTCGCAAAGAACAAAATGGAGAAATTGAGATAAAACAAATTGGATGTGGTCGGTACTATCCACGTGGAAATTCGGTGAATTTGTTTAACTTTTCAAATGAATGCCCAATGAGTTAATCAAGATTAAGTGCCCGATAGATATTACATGCATTCGCTTATCATGTAGAAAAATACTCCCGGATGACAGTATACAGTTATGACTAACTCTTTAAATAACAAGTTTGAAATAGTTTTGTGGATACAAAATGATAAATATAAATTAAAGACCCTTGTCCAGAAAGACTTCTATCAGCTCATATTGAATTTATTTCAAATATTTCATTATGAAATGAGATGTTTAATTGGGACAAGTTATTGATTTATTTTTAGAACAGACCTGGTCACTGGTAACAGTAACCACTATTGTTCGTTAGCTGAACAACCACACATTTTTAGACCAGTAGATATTCGAAATGAAATAAATATTAATCAATAGAATAATTTCCGGTCAGAATTCTTCGACTCATATTTAATATTTTATACCCTGATGAATATATAATACATTAAGTATAGGATTATATATATGTGTAGATCAGGGTTATGTTTAATGTTAATGTTATGGATATGATGTGGTTTATAAATTGGGTTACAGTTGTGGATATTGTGAATGTCAAAATTGTGACGGTGTCAGTTTTACAAAGGATTTGGTTTTGGGTACGTGTATACGTATGACTAGGCTTATCGAAAGGGTTATGATAAGGTCAATGTATAGCTATGGATATGGTTTGCAGGAGGGTAATGAATATGTTCAGGGTATTTTATTGGGTTAGAGTTAAGCGCTGTAGATATGTCTATGGAAAGGGTTGTGATTATGGATCGGCTACGACTAAGGTTGTTCTTATTGAAATATCAGGGTTATGAAGCGGTTTATGGGTAAGGATTGAATAGCGGTGGGTGGAGGATTGAATTATGGATGGTGATCGGGGATGGGGAATTAATATGGAAGTATCAAAATTCTGCAGGCCAGAATTTTAACCCTCTAGTTATTATTATTATTCTTAGCAATTTTGTAACTCTTATATCTCTGGAAGTACAATATATAGAGATCTGTAATTTCGTACGTATATAGACCTATACTAATTCTAGGTCAATAGACTATATAGGATATTGTCCGCCCTTGATTTACAGAGTTATCTCCCCTTTTGTGAAAAAATAGGGATGCTGTATCTCGAAAAGTATGAGCAGCAGAGACTCCAAATATGGACCATATGTGCACCTCATTATGCCCTATTGGGTGAATGCATTACAATTTATGTCCGCGCTTTCGCCACAGAGTTGTCGCCCATGGTTCGCAAAACTCGATTTATTTCATATCCTGTGTCTGGCTATGGCATGCAAGGTATCCAGATTTGAGATCTTCTATGCAGTTAATCATTAGCAACTTGATACGAAAAAAAGTTTTGAACAGGGACGGACTTATATTTTTGGGGTTTGGGTGGGGGCAAAATTTTCGCAATTTTTTTTTTGCGATGATTTCAACTATTGTTACTGTCGTGTATCTATAGGACGTACCAATGATCCTCCTGAAAGAATTTTGTAAATCGGTTGAGAAATGTCCAAGTTACAGACCATCGAACATTGTATTCATACATCAATTGAGGAGAAAGTGCTTTTGACTCTATCTCCTCCTAGACGACGCATATAAACTGGATTTGGTTTATGTGAGCGTCTTATCTATAGAGAGAAGATGAAATGGTGAAATTTTGACCAAGGTCCAATGAAATTTGTCCGCACTAGGGAGGGGGTCAAAATTTGTCAATTGTTTTTGGTCGCTGATTTGAACTAAAATTGTTGTGAAGTATCTATAAGATGTACTGAGTGTCATTATGAGTGAATTTTATGAATCGGTTAAGAAATGTAGAAATTGTGGCCACTTCCTTTTTTTCAAGTTTACAGAAAATGCACTATGAATTTAAATTCCTTCAACCAATCGTCACGTGTTTGGTGTCATTCGATGGGGAATTTCTAGTACTTCTAAACGATTACCTACTTGCCGTATTATGTCGATAGAGGCGAGAGATATTCGAAAAGTATGAATAGAACAACATACATATTGGCCTACATTATAAAATATCGGCACAATACCTCACCAAAACCCTGGTAAATATTATAGGGGCATCAAATACGAACACAATGACGCAAAAATTAGCAAGATATCTCAAAAATTGGCCGAGATATGGCGACTTTTCTATCCACGTCACCAAATTTCGAGGCATGGGTGGAGGTCACACCAGAACGTTCAAACTGAACACAGAAATGTCAATAAACCATAATATCGACATACCAATCAATTTCACGCGATTCCCTTATTATACTTCCATATTTTAATATGGAAGTATATTGTTATTCAATTTATTATTTTTTTCCAATATTATTATTATTATTATTATTATTATTATTCTTAGCAATTTTGTAACTCTTATATCTCTGGAAGTACAATATATAGAGATCTGTAATTTCGTACGTATATAGACCTATACTAATTCTAGGTCAATAGACTATATAGGATATTGTCCGCCCTTGATTTACAGAGTTATCTCCCCTTTTGTGAAAAAATAGGGATGCTGTATCTCGAAAAGTATGAGCAGCAGAGACTCCAAATATGGACCATATGTGCACCTCATTATGCCCTATTGGGTGAATGCATTACAATTTATGTCCGCGCTTTCGCCACAGAGTTGTCGCCCATGGTTCGCAAAACTCGATTTATTTCATATCCTGTGTCTGGCTATGGCATGCAAGGTATCCAGATTTGAGATCTTCTATGCAGTTAATCATTAGCAACTTGATACGAAAAAAAGTTTTGAACAGGGACGGACTTATATTTTTGGGGTTTGGGTGGGGGCAAAATTTTCGCAATTTTTTTTTTGCGATGATTTCAACTATTGTTACTGTCGTGTATCTATAGGACGTACCAATGATCCTCCTGAAAGAATTTTGTAAATCGGTTGAGAAATGTCCAAGTTACAGACCATCGAACATTGTATTCATACATCAATTGAGGAGAAAGTGCTTTTGACTCTATCTCCTCCTAGACGACGCATATAAACTGGATTTGGTTTATGTGAGCGTCTTATCTATAGAGAGAAGATGAAATGGTGAAATTTTGACCAAGGTCCAATGAAATTTGTCCGCACTAGGGAGGGGGTCAAAATTTGTCAATTGTTTTTGGTCGCTGATTTGAACTAAAATTGTTGTGAAGTATCTATAAGATGTACTGAGTGTCATTATGAGTGAATTTTATGAATCGGTTAAGAAATGTAGAAATTGTGGCCACTTCCTTTTTTTCAAGTTTACAGAAAATGCACTATGAATTTAAATTCCTTCAACCAATCGTCACGTGTTTGGTGTCATTCGATGGGGAATTTCTAGTACTTCTAAACGATTACCTACTTGCCGTATTATGTCGATAGAGGCGAGAGATATTCGAAAAGTATGAATAGAACAACATACATATTGGCCTACATTATAAAATATCGGCACAATACCTCACCAAAACCCAGGTAAATATTATAGGGGCATCAAATACGAACACAATGACGCAAAAATTAGCTAGATATCTCAAAAATTGGCCGAGATATGGCGACTTTTCTATCCACGTCACCAAATTTCGAGGCATGGGTGGAGGTCACACCAGAACGTTCAAACTGAACACAGAAATGTCAATAAACCATACTATCGACATACCAAACAATTTCGCGCGATTCCCTTATTATACTTCCATATTTTAATATGGAAGTATATTGTTATTCAATTTTTTATTTTTTTCCAATATTATTATTATTATTATTATTATTATTATTCTTAGCAAATTTGTAACTCATTTATCTTTGGAAGTACAATATATAGAGATATGGAATTTCGTACGTATATAGACCTATACTAATTCTAGGTCAATAGACTATATAGGATATTGTCCGCCCTTGATTTACAGAGTTATCTCCCCTTTTGTGAAAAAATGGGGATGCTGTATCTCGAAAAGTATGAGCAGCAGAGACTCCAAATATGGACCATATGTACACCTCATTATGCCCTATTGGGTAAATGCATTACAATTTATGTCCGCGCTTTCGCCACAGAGTTGTCGCCCATGGTTCGCAAAACTCGATTTATTTCATATCCTGTGTCTGGCTATGGCATGCAAGGTATCCAGATTTGAGATCTTCTATGCAGTTAATCATTAGCAACTTGATACGAAAAAAAGTTTTGAACAGGGACGGCCTTATATTTTTGGGGTTTGGGTGGGGGCAAAAAATTTGCAATTTTTTTTTGCGATGATTTCAACTATTTTTACTGTCGTGTATCTATAGGACGTACTAATGATCCTCCTGAAAGAATTTTGTAAATCGGTTGAGAAATGTCCAAGTTACAGACCATCGAAAATTGTATTCATACATCAATTGAGGAGAAAGTGCTTTTTACTCTATCTCCTCCTAGACGACGCATATAAACTGGATTTGGTTTATGTGAGCGTCTTATCTATAGAGAGAAGATGAAATGGTGAAATTTTGACCAAGATCCAATGAAATTTGTCCGCCCTAGGGAGGGGGTCAAAATTTGTCAATTTTTTTTGTCGCTGATTTGAACCAAAATTGTTGTGAAGTATCTATAAGATGTACTGAGTGTCATTATGAGTGAATTTTATGAATCGGTTGAGAAATGTAGAAATTGTGGCCACTTCATTTTTTTCAAGTTTACAGAAAATGCACTATGAATTTAAATTCCTTCAACCAATCGTCACGTGTTTGGTGTCATTCGATGGGGAATTTCTAGTACTTCTAAACGATTACCTACTTGCCGTATTATGTCGATAGAGGCGAGAAATATTCGAAAAGTATGAACAGAACAACATACATATTGGCCTACATTATAAAATATCGGCACAATACCTCACCAAAACCCAGGTAAATATTATAGGGGCATCAAATACGAACACAATGACGCAAAAATTAGCTAGATATCTCAAAAATTGGCCGAGATATGGCGACTTTTCTATCGACATCACCAAATTTCGAGGCATGGGTGGAGGTCACACCAGAACGTTCAAACTGAACACAGAAATGTCAATAAACCATACTATCGACATACCAAACAATTTCGCGCGATTCCCTTATTATACTTCCATATTTTAATATGGAAGTATATTGTTATTCAATTTTTTATTTTTTTCCAATATTATTATTATTATACTTCCATATTTTAATATGGAAGTATATTGTTATTCAATTTATTATTTTTTTCCAATATTATTATTATTATTATTATTCTTAGCAATTTTGTAACTCTTATATCTCTGGAAGTACAATATATAGAGATCTGTAATTTCGTACGTATATTGACCTATACTAATTCTAGGTCAATAGACTATATAGGATATTGTCCGCCCTTGATTTACAGAGTTATCTCCCCTTTTGTGAAAAAATAGGGATGCTGTATCTCGAAAAGTATGAGCAGCAGAGACTCCAAATATGGACCATATGTGCACCTCATTATGCCCTATTGGGTGAATGCATTACAATTTATGTCCGCGCTTTCGCCACAGAGTTGTCGCCCATGGTTCGCAAAACTCGATTTATTTCATATCCTGTGTCTGGCTATGGCATGCAAGGTATCCAGATTTGAGATCTTCTATGCAGTTAATCATTAGCAACTTGATACGAAAAAAAGTTTTGAACAGGGACGGACTTATATTTTTGGGGTTTGGGTGGGGGCAAAATTTTCGCAATTTTTTTTTTGCGATGATTTCAACTATTGTTACTGTCGTGTATCTATAGGACGTACCAATGATCCTCCTGAAAGAATTTTGTAAATCGGTTGAGAAATGTCCAAGTTACAGACCATCGAACATTGTATTCATACATCAATTGAGGAGAAAGTGCTTTTGACTCTATCTCCTCCTAGACGACGCATATAAACTGGATTTGGTTTATGTGAGCGTCTTATCTATAGAGAGAAGATGAAATGGTGAAATTTTGACCAAGGTCCAATGAAATTTGTCCGCACTAGGGAGGGGGTCAAAATTTGTCAATTGTTTTTGGTCGCTGATTTGAACTAAAATTGTTGTGAAGTATCTATAAGATGTACTGAGTGTCATTATGAGTGAATTTTATGAATCGGTTAAGAAATGTAGAAATTGTGGCCACTTCCTTTTTTTCAAGTTTACAGAAAATGCACTATGAATTTAAATTCCTTCAACCAATCGTCACGTGTTTGGTGTCATTCGATGGGGAATTTCTAGTACTTCTAAACGATTACCTACTTGCCGTATTATGTCGATAGAGGCGAGAGATATTCGAAAAGTATGAATAGAACAACATACATATTGGCCTACATTATAAAATATCGGCACAATACCTCACCAAAACCCTGGTAAATATTATAGGGGCATCAAATACGAACACAATGACGCAAAAATTAGCAAGATATCTCAAAAATTGGCCGAGATATGGCGACTTTTCTATCCACGTCACCAAATTTCGAGGCATGGGTGGAGGTCACACCAGAACGTTCAAACTGAACACAGAAATGTCAATAAACCATAATATCGACATACCAATCAATTTCACGCGATTCCCTTATTATACTTCCATATTTTAATATGGAAGTATATTGTTATTCAATTTATTATTTTTTTCCAATATTATTATTATTATTATTATTATTATTATTCTTAGCAATTTTGTAACTCTTATATCTCTGGAAGTACAATATATAGAGATCTGTAATTTCGTACGTATATAGACCTATACTAATTCTAGGTCAATAGACTATATAGGATATTGTCCGCCCTTGATTTACAGAGTTATCTCCCCTTTTGTGAAAAAATAGGGATGCTGTATCTCGAAAAGTATGAGCAGCAGAGACTCCAAATATGGACCATATGTGCACCTCATTATGCCCTATTGGGTGAATGCATTACAATTTATGTCCGCGCTTTCGCCACAGAGTTGTCGCCCATGGTTCGCAAAACTCGATTTATTTCATATCCTGTGTCTGGCTATGGCATGCAAGGTATCCAGATTTGAGATCTTCTATGCAGTTAATCATTAGCAACTTGATACGAAAAAAAGTTTTGAACAGGGACGGACTTATATTTTTGGGGTTTGGGTGGGGGCAAAATTTTCGCAATTTTTTTTTTGCGATGATTTCAACTATTGTTACTGTCGTGTATCTATAGGACGTACCAATGATCCTCCTGAAAGAATTTTGTAAATCGGTTGAGAAATGTCCAAGTTACAGACCATCGAACATTGTATTCATACATCAATTGAGGAGAAAGTGCTTTTGACTCTATCTCCTCCTAGACGACGCATATAAACTGGATTTGGTTTATGTGAGCGTCTTATCTATAGAGAGAAGATGAAATGGTGAAATTTTGACCAAGGTCCAATGAAATTTGTCCGCACTAGGGAGGGGGTCAAAATTTGTCAATTGTTTTTGGTCGCTGATTTGAACTAAAATTGTTGTGAAGTATCTATAAGATGTACTGAGTGTCATTATGAGTGAATTTTATGAATCGGTTAAGAAATGTAGAAATTGTGGCCACTTCCTTTTTTTCAAGTTTACAGAAAATGCACTATGAATTTAAATTCCTTCAACCAATCGTCACGTGTTTGGTGTCATTCGATGGGGAATTTCTAGTACTTCTAAACGATTACCTACTTGCCGTATTATGTCGATAGAGGCGAGAGATATTCGAAAAGTATGAATAGAACAACATACATATTGGCCTACATTATAAAATATCGGCACAATACCTCACCAAAACCCTGGTAAATATTATAGGGGCATCAAATACGAACACAATGACGCAAAAATTAGCAAGATATCTCAAAAATTGGCCGAGATATGGCGACTTTTCTATCCACGTCACCAAATTTCGAGGCATGGGTGGAGGTCACACCAGAACGTTCAAACTGAACACAGAAATGTCAATAAACCATAATATCGACATACCAATCAATTTCACGCGATTCCCTTATTATACTTCCATATTTTAATATGGAAGTATATTGTTATTCAATTTATTATTTTTTTCCAATATTATTATTATTATTATTATTATTATTATTCTTAGCAATTTTGTAACTCTTATATCTCTGGAAGTACAATATATAGAGATCTGTAATTTCGTACGTATATAGACCTATACTAATTCTAGGTCAATAGACTATATAGGATATTGTCCGCCCTTGATTTACAGAGTTATCTCCCCTTTTGTGAAAAAATAGGGATGCTGTATCTCGAAAAGTATGAGCAGCAGAGACTCCAAATATGGACCATATGTGCACCTCATTATGCCCTATTGGGTGAATGCATTACAATTTATGTCCGCGCTTTCGCCACAGAGTTGTCGCCCATGGTTCGCAAAACTCGATTTATTTCATATCCTGTGTCTGGCTATGGCATGCAAGGTATCCAGATTTGAGATCTTCTATGCAGTTAATCATTAGCAACTTGATACGAAAAAAAGTTTTGAACAGGGACGGACTTATATTTTTGGGGTTTGGGTGGGGGCAAAATTTTCGCAATTTTTTTTTTGCGATGATTTCAACTATTGTTACTGTCGTGTATCTATAGGACGTACCAATGATCCTCCTGAAAGAATTTTGTAAATCGGTTGAGAAATGTCCAAGTTACAGACCATCGAACATTGTATTCATACATCAATTGAGGAGAAAGTGCTTTTGACTCTATCTCCTCCTAGACGACGCATATAAACTGGATTTGGTTTATGTGAGCGTCTTATCTATAGAGAGAAGATGAAATGGTGAAATTTTGACCAAGGTCCAATGAAATTTGTCCGCACTAGGGAGGGGGTCAAAATTTGTCAATTGTTTTTGGTCGCTGATTTGAACTAAAATTGTTGTGAAGTATCTATAAGATGTACTGAGTGTCATTATGAGTGAATTTTATGAATCGGTTAAGAAATGTAGAAATTGTGGCCACTTCCTTTTTTTCAAGTTTACAGAAAATGCACTATGAATTTAAATTCCTTCAACCAATCGTCACGTGTTTGGTGTCATTCGATGGGGAATTTCTAGTACTTCTAAACGATTACCTACTTGCCGTATTATGTCGATAGAGGCGAGAGATATTCGAAAAGTATGAATAGAACAACATACATATTGGCCTACATTATAAAATATCGGCACAATACCTCACCAAAACCCTGGTAAATATTATAGGGGCATCAAATACGAACACAATGACGCAAAAATTAGCAAGATATCTCAAAAATTGGCCGAGATATGGCGACTTTTCTATCCACGTCACCAAATTTCGAGGCATGGGTGGAGGTCACACCAGAACGTTCAAACTGAACACAGAAATGTCAATAAACCATAATATCGACATACCAATCAATTTCACGCGATTCCCTTATTATACTTCCATATTTTAATATGGAAGTATATTGTTATTCAATTTATTATTTTTTTCCAATATTATTATTATTATTATTATTATTATTATTCTTAGCAATTTTGTAACTCTTATATCTCTGGAAGTACAATATATAGAGATCTGTAATTTCGTACGTATATAGACCTATACTAATTCTAGGTCAATAGACTATATAGGATATTGTCCGCCCTTGATTTACAGAGTTATCTCCCCTTTTGTGAAAAAATAGGGATGCTGTATCTCGAAAAGTATGAGCAGCAGAGACTCCAAATATGGACCATATGTGCACCTCATTATGCCCTATTGGGTGAATGCATTACAATTTATGTCCGCGCTTTCGCCACAGAGTTGTCGCCCATGGTTCGCAAAACTCGATTTATTTCATATCCTGTGTCTGGCTATGGCATGCAAGGTATCCAGATTTGAGATCTTCTATGCAGTTAATCATTAGCAACTTGATACGAAAAAAAGTTTTGAACAGGGACGGACTTATATTTTTGGGGTTTGGGTGGGGGCAAAATTTTCGCAATTTTTTTTTTTCGATAATTTCAACTATTGTTACTGTCGTGTATCTATAGGACGTACCAATGATCCTCCTGAAAGAATTTTGTAAATCGGTTGAGAAATGTCCAAGTTACAGACCATCGAACATTGTATTCATACATCAATTGAGGAGAAAGTGCTTTTGACTCTATCTCCTCCTAGACGACGCATATAAACTGGATTTGGTTTATGTGAGCGTCTTATCTATAGAGAGAAGATGAAATGGTGAAATTTTGACCAAGGTCCAATGAAATTTGTCCGCACTAGGGAGGGGGTCAAAATTTGTCAATTGTTTTTGGTCGCTGATTTGAACTAAAATTGTTGTGAAGTATCTATAAGATGTACTGAGTGTCATTATGAGTGAATTTTATGAATCGGTTAAGAAATGTAGAAATTGTGGCCACTTCCTTTTTTTCAAGTTTACAGAAAATGCACTATGAATTTAAATTCCTTCAACCAATCGTCACGTGTTTGGTGTCATTCGATGGGGAATTTCTAGTACTTCTAAACGATTACCTACTTGCCGTATTATGTCGATAGAGGCGAGAGATATTCGAAAAGTATGAATAGAACAACATACATATTGGCCTACATTATAAAATATCGGCACAATACCTCACCAAAACCCTGGTAAATATTATAGGGGCATCAAATACGAACACAATGACGCAAAAATTAGCAAGATATCTCAAAAATTGGCCGAGATATGGCGACTTTTCTATCCACGTCACCAAATTTCGAGGCATGGGTGGAGGTCACACCAGAACGTTCAAACTGAACACAGAAATGTCAATAAACCATAATATCGACATACCAATCAATTTCACGCGATTCCCTTATTATACTTCCATATTTTAATATGGAAGTATATTGTTATTCAATTTATTATTTTTTTCCAATATTATTATTATTATTATTATTATTATTATTCTTAGCAATTTTGTAACTCTTATATCTCTGGAAGTACAATATATAGAGATCTGTAATTTCGTACGTATATAGACCTATACTAATTCTAGGTCAATAGACTATATAGGATATTGTCCGCCCTTGATTTACAGAGTTATCTCCCCTTTTGTGAAAAAATAGGGATGCTGTATCTCGAAAAGTATGAGCAGCAGAGACTCCAAATATGGACCATATGTGCACCTCATTATGCCCTATTGGGTGAATGCATTACAATTTATGTCCGCGCTTTCGCCACAGAGTTGTCGCCCATGGTTCGCAAAACTCGATTTATTTCATATCCTGTGTCTGGCTATGGCATGCAAGGTATCCAGATTTGAGATCTTCTATGCAGTTAATCATTAGCAACTTGATACGAAAAAAAGTTTTGAACAGGGACGGACTTATATTTTTGGGGTTTGGGTGGGGGCAAAATTTTCGCAATTTTTTTTTTGCGATGATTTCAACTATTGTTACTGTCGTGTATCTATAGGACGTACCAATGATCCTCCTGAAAGAATTTTGTAAATCGGTTGAGAAATGTCCAAGTTACAGACCATCGAACATTGTATTCATACATCAATTGAGGAGAAAGTGCTTTTGACTCTATCTCCTCCTAGACGACGCATATAAACTGGATTTGGTTTATGTGAGCGTCTTATCTATAGAGAGAAGATGAAATGGTGAAATTTTGACCAAGGTCCAATGAAATTTGTCCGCACTAGGGAGGGGGTCAAAATTTGTCAATTGTTTTTGGTCGCTGATTTGAACTAAAATTGTTGTGAAGTATCTATAAGATGTACTGAGTGTCATTATGAGTGAATTTTATGAATCGGTTAAGAAATGTAGAAATTGTGGCCACTTCCTTTTTTTCAAGTTTACAGAAAATGCACTATGAATTTAAATTCCTTCAACCAATCGTCACGTGTTTGGTGTCATTCGATGGGGAATTTCTAGTACTTCTAAACGATTACCTACTTGCCGTATTATGTCGATAGAGGCGAGAGATATTCGAAAAGTATGAATAGAACAACATACATATTGGCCTACATTATAAAATATCGGCACAATACCTCACCAAAACCCTGGTAAATATTATAGGGGCATCAAATACGAACACAATGACGCAAAAATTAGCAAGATATCTCAAAAATTGGCCGAGATATGGCGACTTTTCTATCCACGTCACCAAATTTCGAGGCATGGGTGGAGGTCACACCAGAACGTTCAAACTGAACACAGAAATGTCAATAAACCATAATATCGACATACCAATCAATTTCACGCGATTCCCTTATTATACTTCCATATTTTAATATGGAAGTATATTGTTATTCAATTTATTATTTTTTTCCAATATTATTATTATTATTATTATTATTATTATTCTTAGCAATTTTGTAACTCTTATATCTCTGGAAGTACAATATATAGAGATCTGTAATTTCGTACGTATATAGACCTATACTAATTCTAGGTCAATAGACTATATAGGATATTGTCCGCCCTTGATTTACAGAGTTATCTCCCCTTTTGTGAAAAAATAGGGATGCTGTATCTCGAAAAGTATGAGCAGCAGAGACTCCAAATATGGACCATATGTGCACCTCATTATGCCCTATTGGGTGAATGCATTACAATTTATGTCCGCGCTTTCGCCACAGAGTTGTCGCCCATGGTTCGCAAAACTCGATTTATTTCATATCCTGTGTCTGGCTATGGCATGCAAGGTATCCAGATTTGAGATCTTCTATGCAGTTAATCATTAGCAACTTGATACGAAAAAAAGTTTTGAACAGGGACGGACTTATATTTTTGGGGTTTGGGTGGGGGCAAAATTTTCGCAATTTTTTTTTTGCGATGATTTCAACTATTGTTACTGTCGTGTATCTATAGGACGTACCAATGATCCTCCTGAAAGAATTTTGTAAATCGGTTGAGAAATGTCCAAGTTACAGACCATCGAACATTGTATTCATACATCAATTGAGGAGAAAGTGCTTTTGACTCTATCTCCTCCTAGACGACGCATATAAACTGGATTTGGTTTATGTGAGCGTCTTATCTATAGAGAGAAGATGAAATGGTGAAATTTTGACCAAGGTCCAATGAAATTTGTCCGCACTAGGGAGGGGGTCAAAATTTGTCAATTGTTTTTGGTCGCTGATTTGAACTAAAATTGTTGTGAAGTATCTATAAGATGTACTGAGTGTCATTATGAGTGAATTTTATGAATCGGTTAAGAAATGTAGAAATTGTGGCCACTTCCTTTTTTTCAAGTTTACAGAAAATGCACTATGAATTTAAATTCCTTCAACCAATCGTCACGTGTTTGGTGTCATTCGATGGGGAATTTCTAGTACTTCTAAACGATTACCTACTTGCCGTATTATGTCGATAGAGGCGAGAGATATTCGAAAAGTATGAATAGAACAACATACATATTGGCCTACATTATAAAATATCGGCACAATACCTCACCAAAACCCTGGTAAATATTATAGGGGCATCAAATACGAACACAATGACGCAAAAATTAGCAAGATATCTCAAAAATTGGCCGAGATATGGCGACTTTTCTATCCACGTCACCAAATTTCGAGGCATGGGTGGAGGTCACACCAGAACGTTCAAACTGAACACAGAAATGTCAATAAACCATAATATCGACATACCAATCAATTTCACGCGATTCCCTTATTATACTTCCATATTTTAATATGGAAGTATATTGTTATTCAATTTATTATTTTTTTCCAATATTATTATTATTATTATTATTATTATTATTCTTAGCAATTTTGTAACTCTTATATCTCTGGAAGTACAATATATAGAGATCTGTAATTTCGTACGTATATAGACCTATACTAATTCTAGGTCAATAGACTATATAGGATATTGTCCGCCCTTGATTTACAGAGTTATCTCCCCTTTTGTGAAAAAATAGGGATGCTGTATCTCGAAAAGTATGAGCAGCAGAGACTCCAAATATGGACCATATGTGCACCTCATTATGCCCTATTGGGTGAATGCATTACAATTTATGTCCGCGCTTTCGCCACAGAGTTGTCGCCCATGGTTCGCAAAACTCGATTTATTTCATATCCTGTGTCTGGCTATGGCATGCAAGGTATCCAGATTTGAGATCTTCTATGCAGTTAATCATTAGCAACTTGATACGAAAAAAAGTTTTGAACAGGGACGGACTTATATTTTTGGGGTTTGGGTGGGGGCAAAATTTTCGCAATTTTTTTTTTGCGATGATTTCAACTATTGTTACTGTCGTGTATCTATAGGACGTACCAATGATCCTCCTGAAAGAATTTTGTAAATCGGTTGAGAAATGTCCAAGTTACAGACCATCGAACATTGTATTCATACATCAATTGAGGAGAAAGTGCTTTTGACTCTATCTCCTCCTAGACGACGCATATAAACTGGATTTGGTTTATGTGAGCGTCTTATCTATAGAGAGAAGATGAAATGGTGAAATTTTGACCAAGGTCCAATGAAATTTGTCCGCACTAGGGAGGGGGTCAAAATTTGTCAATTGTTTTTGGTCGCTGATTTGAACTAAAATTGTTGTGAAGTATCTATAAGATGTACTGAGTGTCATTATGAGTGAATTTTATGAATCGGTTAAGAAATGTAGAAATTGTGGCCACTTCCTTTTTTTCAAGTTTACAGAAAATGCACTATGAATTTAAATTCCTTCAACCAATCGTCACGTGTTTGGTGTCATTCGATGGGGAATTTCTAGTACTTCTAAACGATTACCTACTTGCCGTATTATGTCGATAGAGGCGAGAGATATTCGAAAAGTATGAATAGAACAACATACATATTGGCCTACATTATAAAATATCGGCACAATACCTCACCAAAACCCTGGTAAATATTATAGGGGCATCAAATACGAACACAATGACGCAAAAATTAGCAAGATATCTCAAAAATTGGCCGAGATATGGCGACTTTTCTATCCACGTCACCAAATTTCGAGGCATGGGTGGAGGTCACACCAGAACGTTCAAACTGAACACAGAAATGTCAATAAACCATAATATCGACATACCAATCAATTTCACGCGATTCCCTTATTATACTTCCATATTTTAATATGGAAGTATATTGTTATTCAATTTATTATTTTTTTCCAATATTATTATTATTATTATTATTATTATTATTCTTAGCAATTTTGTAACTCTTATATCTCTGGAAGTACAATATATAGAGATCTGTAATTTCGTACGTATATAGACCTATACTAATTCTAGGTCAATAGACTATATAGGATATTGTCCGCCCTTGATTTACAGAGTTATCTCCCCTTTTGTGAAAAAATAGGGATGCTGTATCTCGAAAAGTATGAGCAGCAGAGACTCCAAATATGGACCATATGTGCACCTCATTATGCCCTATTGGGTGAATGCATTACAATTTATGTCCGCGCTTTCGCCACAGAGTTGTCGCCCATGGTTCGCAAAACTCGATTTATTTCATATCCTGTGTCTGGCTATGGCATGCAAGGTATCCAGATTTGAGATCTTCTATGCAGTTAATCATTAGCAACTTGATACGAAAAAAAGTTTTGAACAGGGACGGACTTATATTTTTGGGGTTTGGGTGGGGGCAAAATTTTCGCAATTTTTTTTTTGCGATGATTTCAACTATTGTTACTGTCGTGTATCTATAGGACGTACCAATGATCCTCCTGAAAGAATTTTGTAAATCGGTTGAGAAATGTCCAAGTTACAGACCATCGAACATTGTATTCATACATCAATTGAGGAGAAAGTGCTTTTGACTCTATCTCCTCCTAGACGACGCATATAAACTGGATTTGGTTTATGTGAGCGTCTTATCTATAGAGAGAAGATGAAATGGTGAAATTTTGACCAAGGTCCAATGAAATTTGTCCGCACTAGGGAGGGGGTCAAAATTTGTCAATTGTTTTTGGTCGCTGATTTGAACTAAAATTGTTGTGAAGTATCTATAAGATGTACTGAGTGTCATTATGAGTGAATTTTATGAATCGGTTAAGAAATGTAGAAATTGTGGCCACTTCCTTTTTTTCAAGTTTACAGAAAATGCACTATGAATTTAAATTCCTTCAACCAATCGTCACGTGTTTGGTGTCATTCGATGGGGAATTTCTAGTACTTCTAAACGATTACCTACTTGCCGTATTATGTCGATAGAGGCGAGAGATATTCGAAAAGTATGAATAGAACAACATACATATTGGCCTACATTATAAAATATCGGCACAATACCTCACCAAAACCCTGGTAAATATTATAGGGGCATCAAATACGAACACAATGACGCAAAAATTAGCAAGATATCTCAAAAATTGGCCGAGATATGGCGACTTTTCTATCCACGTCACCAAATTTCGAGGCATGGGTGGAGGTCACACCAGAACGTTCAAACTGAACACAGAAATGTCAATAAACCATAATATCGACATACCAATCAATTTCACGCGATTCCCTTATTATACTTCCATATTTTAATATGGAAGTATATTGTTATTCAATTTATTATTTTTTTCCAATATTATTATTATTATTATTATTATTATTATTCTTAGCAATTTTGTAACTCTTATATCTCTGGAAGTACAATATATAGAGATCTGTAATTTCGTACGTATATAGACCTATACTAATTCTAGGTCAATAGACTATATAGGATATTGTCCGCCCTTGATTTACAGAGTTATCTCCCCTTTTGTGAAAAAATAGGGATGCTGTATCTCGAAAAGTATGAGCAGCAGAGACTCCAAATATGGACCATATGTGCACCTCATTATGCCCTATTGGGTGAATGCATTACAATTTATGTCCGCGCTTTCGCCACAGAGTTGTCGCCCATGGTTCGCAAAACTCGATTTATTTCATATCCTGTGTCTGGCTATGGCATGCAAGGTATCCAGATTTGAGATCTTCTATGCAGTTAATCATTAGCAACTTGATACGAAAAAAAGTTTTGAACAGGGACGGACTTATATTTTTGGGGTTTGGGTGGGGGCAAAATTTTCGCAATTTTTTTTTTGCGATGATTTCAACTATTGTTACTGTCGTGTATCTATAGGACGTACCAATGATCCTCCTGAAAGAATTTTGTAAATCGGTTGAGAAATGTCCAAGTTACAGACCATCGAACATTGTATTCATACATCAATTGAGGAGAAAGTGCTTTTGACTCTATCTCCTCCTAGACGACGCATATAAACTGGATTTGGTTTATGTGAGCGTCTTATCTATAGAGAGAAGATGAAATGGTGAAATTTTGACCAAGGTCCAATGAAATTTGTCCGCACTAGGGAGGGGGTCAAAATTTGTCAATTGTTTTTGGTCGCTGATTTGAACTAAAATTGTTGTGAAGTATCTATAAGATGTACTGAGTGTCATTATGAGTGAATTTTATGAATCGGTTAAGAAATGTAGAAATTGTGGCCACTTCCTTTTTTTCAAGTTTACAGAAAATGCACTATGAATTTAAATTCCTTCAACCAATCGTCACGTGTTTGGTGTCATTCGATGGGGAATTTCTAGTACTTCTAAACGATTACCTACTTGCCGTATTATGTCGATAGAGGCGAGAGATATTCGAAAAGTATGAATAGAACAACATACATATTGGCCTACATTATAAAATATCGGCACAATACCTCACCAAAACCCTGGTAAATATTATAGGGGCATCAAATACGAACACAATGACGCAAAAATTAGCAAGATATCTCAAAAATTGGCCGAGATATGGCGACTTTTCTATCCACGTCACCAAATTTCGAGGCATGGGTGGAGGTCACACCAGAACGTTCAAACTGAACACAGAAATGTCAATAAACCATAATATCGACATACCAATCAATTTCACGCGATTCCCTTATTATACTTCCATATTTTAATATGGAAGTATATTGTTATTCAATTTATTATTTTTTTCCAATATTATTATTATTATTATTATTATTATTATTCTTAGCAATTTTGTAACTCTTATATCTCTGGAAGTACAATATATAGAGATCTGTAATTTCGTACGTATATAGACCTATACTAATTCTAGGTCAATAGACTATATAGGATATTGTCCGCCCTTGATTTACAGAGTTATCTCCCCTTTTGTGAAAAAATAGGGATGCTGTATCTCGAAAAGTATGAGCAGCAGAGACTCCAAATATGGACCATATGTGCACCTCATTATGCCCTATTGGGTGAATGCATTACAATTTATGTCCGCGCTTTCGCCACAGAGTTGTCGCCCATGGTTCGCAAAACTCGATTTATTTCATATCCTGTGTCTGGCTATGGCATGCAAGGTATCCAGATTTGAGATCTTCTATGCAGTTAATCATTAGCAACTTGATACGAAAAAAAGTTTTGAACAGGGACGGACTTATATTTTTGGGGTTTGGGTGGGGGCAAAATTTTCGCAATTTTTTTTTTGCGATGATTTCAACTATTGTTACTGTCGTGTATCTATAGGACGTACCAATGATCCTCCTGAAAGAATTTTGTAAATCGGTTGAGAAATGTCCAAGTTACAGACCATCGAACATTGTATTCATACATCAATTGAGGAGAAAGTGCTTTTGACTCTATCTCCTCCTAGACGACGCATATAAACTGGATTTGGTTTATGTGAGCGTCTTATCTATAGAGAGAAGATGAAATGGTGAAATTTTGACCAAGGTCCAATGAAATTTGTCCGCACTAGGGAGGGGGTCAAAATTTGTCAATTGTTTTTGGTCGCTGATTTGAACTAAAATTGTTGTGAAGTATCTATAAGATGTACTGAGTGTCATTATGAGTGAATTTTATGAATCGGTTAAGAAATGTAGAAATTGTGGCCACTTCCTTTTTTTCAAGTTTACAGAAAATGCACTATGAATTTAAATTCCTTCAACCAATCGTCACGTGTTTGGTGTCATTCGATGGGGAATTTCTAGTACTTCTAAACGATTACCTACTTGCCGTATTATGTCGATAGAGGCGAGAGATATTCGAAAAGTATGAATAGAACAACATACATATTGGCCTACATTATAAAATATCGGCACAATACCTCACCAAAACCCTGGTAAATATTATAGGGGCATCAAATACGAACACAATGACGCAAAAATTAGCAAGATATCTCAAAAATTGGCCGAGATATGGCGACTTTTCTATCCACGTCACCAAATTTCGAGGCATGGGTGGAGGTCACACCAGAACGTTCAAACTGAACACAGAAATGTCAATAAACCATAATATCGACATACCAATCAATTTCACGCGATTCCCTTATTATACTTCCATATTTTAATATGGAAGTATATTGTTATTCAATTTATTATTTTTTTCCAATATTATTATTATTATTATTATTATTATTATTCTTAGCAATTTTGTAACTCTTATATCTCTGGAAGTACAATATATAGAGATCTGTAATTTCGTACGTATATAGACCTATACTAATTCTAGGTCAATAGACTATATAGGATATTGTCCGCCCTTGATTTACAGAGTTATCTCCCCTTTTGTGAAAAAATAGGGATGCTGTATCTCGAAAAGTATGAGCAGCAGAGACTCCAAATATGGACCATATGTGCACCTCATTATGCCCTATTGGGTGAATGCATTACAATTTATGTCCGCGCTTTCGCCACAGAGTTGTCGCCCATGGTTCGCAAAACTCGATTTATTTCATATCCTGTGTCTGGCTATGGCATGCAAGGTATCCAGATTTGAGATCTTCTATGCAGTTAATCATTAGCAACTTGATACGAAAAAAAGTTTTGAACAGGGACGGACTTATATTTTTGGGGTTTGGGTGGGGGCAAAATTTTCGCAATTTTTTTTTTGCGATGATTTCAACTATTGTTACTGTCGTGTATCTATAGGACGTACCAATGATCCTCCTGAAAGAATTTTGTAAATCGGTTGAGAAATGTCCAAGTTACAGACCATCGAACATTAAATAATTCGGCTAATGAAGGAGCATGGTAGAGGATGAAGCATAACCGGGGAGGCGCCGAAACCATGCTGGGTAATGATACCAGGTCGGGGTTGTGAGACCAGGCCGAGGGTGGTGAGACCAGGCTGACGGGTGGCGGATGTAAACGGCAGATTTTGCAAAAAAAAAAACAAAAAAAAAAAACAAAAAAACAAGTCCAGCGGTATAATATTTTTATTGCATTTTCCGAATGGGAAGAGTGATTCGCACCGGAATATACCATTTTTAAGTTTTTTCCCTAACCGTTACCGATCTACGACATCGACAATAAAAATGACTTATTTTTGGCGCCAAATCCAACGGGCTAATTGATGAGCAAGGTTAATGTAGGAGCAGGTACTGCATTATCCCGTAGGTAGCCCCCCAAAGTTTGACAGCTCTACTGTAACAGTAAACTATCAAACAGCGTGCTAGCTTCCGGTGAGTTCAGACTTTTTGCAATTTCCAACGAAAATCAAAGGGGGGAAAATTGTCTAAAAATCAAACATCGATATTAAATTTTTTTGAATAGTGGATATGATAGATAGTATCCAAGCGCAACTTATCGATATCTGCTTAATTTGCCCTAAGGTAGAAGGTTTACCCGTGGCGAGGCTTTATAATGTTAACACGTATATTTAAGTGCTGTATCACTAAGCTATTTTTCTCGCCAAATCCGAAAGGGTTAATGAAGGAGCGAGGTAATGCAGGAGCAGGTACGTTGATATATTTTTGTTAATATCCCAAAGTTTGACCCCTCTACTGACAGAGCAACCTGACTAACGGACAGCTCGTGTTCAGGTGGGTACATATTGGCAAATTCCAACAAAAACCAAAAGTCTAAAAATACTTGGAAAAATCAAATATGGAGATAAAATTTTGTTGACGTGTGGTTGTGATAAGGGATACCAACGCCCAACACTGGTGCGATTTCTTAAGTTTTAGAGCAAATGATTCACTCGTGGCGACGATATATAGCGTAATACATACTACATGCATAGGAACACAGCCTACATCGATATATGGCAAAAGTCGAAATTCAGGCAGGATAGTGAAGGAGTGAGTGAAATGTATGAGCATCTGCATCAGTATACAATAGATACATCCTGAAAGTTTGACTGTGGTATAAAAGCCATCCGTCTAACGGAGAACACGCATCGGTTGGTCGAGGCTTTTGGCAACTTCAAGTTAAACTAGCAAAGAACAAAATGGAGAAATTGAGATAAAACAAATAGGATGTGGTCGGTACTATCCACGTGGAAATTCGGTGAATTTGTTTAACTTTTCAAATGAATGCCCAATGAGTTAATCAAGATTAAGTGCCTGATAGATGTTACATGCATTCACTTATCATGTAGAAAAATACTCCCGGATGACAGTATACAGTTATAAAATTTAATGTGAAGGGTTAACAATATGACTAACTCTTTAAATAACAAGTTTGAAATAGTTTTGTGGATACAAAATGATAAATATGAATTAAAGACCCTTGTCCGGAAAGACTTCTATCAGCTCATATTGAATTTATTTCAAATATTTCATTATGAAATGAGATGATTAATTGGGACAAGTTATTGATTTATTTTTAGAACAGACCTGGTCACTGGTAACAGTAACAACTATTGTTCGTTAGCTGAAAAACCACACATTTTTAGACCAGTAGATATTCGAAATGAAATCAATATTAATCAATAGAATAATTTCCGGTCAGAATTCTTCGAATCATATTTAATATTTTATACCCTGATGACTATATAATACATTAAGTATATGATTATAGATATGTGTAGATCAGTGTTATGTTTAATGTTAATGTTATGGACATGATGTGGTTTATAAATTGGGTTACAGTTGTGGATATTGTGAATGTCAAAATTGTGACGGTGTCAGTTTTACAAAGGATTTGGTTTTGGGTACTTGTGTATGTATGACTATGCTTATCGAAAGGGTTATGGTAAGGTCAATGTATAGCTATGGATATGGTTTGCGGGAGGGTAATGAATATGTTCAGGGTATTTTATTGGGTTAGAGTTAAGTGCTGTAGATATGTCTATGGAAAGGGTTGTGATTATAGATCGGCTACGACTAAGGTTGTTCTTATCGAAATATCAGGGTTATGAAGCGGTTTATGGGTAAGGATTGAATAGCGGTGGGTGGAGGATTGAATTATGGATGGTGATCGGGGATGGGGAATTTATATGGAAGTATCAAAATTCTGCAGGCCAGAATTTTACCCCTCTAGTTATTATTATTATTATTATTCTTAGCAATTTTGTAACTCTTATATCTCTGGAAGTACAATATATAGAGATCTGTAATTTCGTACGTATATAGACCTATACTAATTCTAGGTCAATAGACTATATAGGATATTGTCCGCCCTTGATTTACAGAGTTATCTCCCCTTTTGTGAAAAAATAGGGATGCTGTATCTCGAAAAGTATGAGCAGCAGAGACTCCAAATATGGACCATATGTGCACCTCATTATGCCCTATTGGGTAAATGCATTACAATTTATGTCCGCGCTTTCGCCACAGAGTTGTCGCCCATGGTTCGCAAAACTCGATTTATTTCATATCCTGTGTCTGGCTATGGCATGCAAGATATCCAGATTTGAGATCTTCTATGCAGTTAATCATTAGCAACTTGATACGAAAAAAAGTTTTGAACAGGGACGGACTTATATTTTTGGGGTTTGGGTGGGGGCAAAATTTTCGCAATTTTTTTTTTGCGATGATTTCAACTATTTTTACTGTCGTGTATCTATAGGACGTACCAATGATCCTCCTGAAAGAATTTTGTAAATCGGTTGAGAAATGTCCAAGTTACAGACCATCGAACATTGTATTCATACATCAATTGAGGAGAAAGTGCTTTTGACTCTATCTCCTCCTAGACGACGCATATAAACTGGATTTGGTTTATGTGAGCGTCTTATCTATAGAGAGAAGATGAAATGGTGAAATTTTGACCAAGGTCCAATGAAATTTGTCCGCACTAGGGAGGGGGTCAAAATTTGTCAATTGTTTTTGGTCGCTGATTTGAACTAAAATTGTTGTGAAGTATCTATAAGATGTACTGAGTGTCATTATGAGTGAATTTTATGAATCGGTTGAGAAATGTAGAAATTGTGGCCACTTCCTTTTTTTCAAGTTTACAGAAAATGCACTATGAATTTAAATTCCTTCAACCAATCGTCACGTGTTTGGTGTCATTCGATGGGGAATTTCTAGTACTTCTAAACGATTACCTACTTGCCGTATTATGTCGATAGAGGCGAGAGATATTCGAAAAGTATGAATAGAACAACATACATATTGGCCTACATTATAAAATATCGGCACAATACCTCACCAAAACCCTGGTAAATATTATAGGGGCATCAAATACGAACACAATGACGCAAAAATTAGCAAGATATCTCAAAAATTGGCCGAGATATGGCGACTTTTCTATCCACGTCACCAAATTTCGAGGCATGGGTGGAGGTCACACCAGAACGTTCAAACTGAACACAGAAATGTCAATAAACCATAATATCGACATACCAATCAATTTCACGCGATTCCCTTATTATACTTCCATATTTTAATATGGAAGTATATTGTTATTCAATTTATTATTTTTTTCCAATATTATTATTATTATTATTATTATTCTTAGCAATTTTGTAACTCTTATATCTCTGGAAGTACAATATATAGAGATCTGTAATTTCGTACGTATATAGACCTATACTAATTCTAGGTCAATAGACTATATAGGATATTGTCCGCCCTTGATTTACAGAGTTATCTCCCCTTTTGTGAAAAAATAGGGATGCTGTATCTCGAAAAGTATGAGCAGCAGAGACTCCAAATATGGACCATATGTGCACCTCATTATGCCCTATTGGGTAAATGCATTACAATTTATGTCCGCGCTTTCGCCACAGAGTTGTCGCCCATGGTTCGCAAAACTCGATTTATTTCATATCCTGTGTCTGGCTATGGCATGCAAGATATCCAGATTTGAGATCTTCTATGCAGTTAATCATTAGCAACTTGATACGAAAAAAAGTTTTGAACAGGGACGGACTTATATTTTTGGGGTTTGGGTGGGGGCAAAATTTTCGCAATTTTTTTTTTGCGATGATTTCAACTATTTTTACTGTCGTGTATCTATAGGACGTACCAATGATCCTCCTGAAAGAATTTTGTAAATCGGTTGAGAAATGTCCAAGTTACAGACCATCGAACATTGTATTCATACATCAATTGAGGAGAAAGTGCTTTTGACTCTATCTCCTCCTAGACGACGCATATAAACTGGATTTGGTTTATGTGAGCGTCTTATCTATAGAGAGAAGATGAAATGGTGAAATTTTGACCAAGGTCCAATGAAATTTGTCCGCACTAGGGAGGGGGTCAAAATTTGTCAATTGTTTTTGGTCGCTGATTTGAACTAAAATTGTTGTGAAGTATCTATAAGATGTACTGAGTGTCATTATGAGTGAATTTTATGAATCGGTTGAGAAATGTAGAAATTGTGGCCACTTCCTTTTTTTCAAGTTTACAGAAAATGCACTATGAATTTAAATTCCTTCAACCAATCGTCACGTGTTTGGTGTCATTCGATGGGGAATTTCTAGTACTTCTAAACGATTACCTACTTGCCGTATTATGTCGATAGAGGCGAGAGATATTCGAAAAGTATGAATAGAACAACATACATATTGGCCTACATTATAAAATATCGGCACAATACCTCACCAAAACCCTGGTAAATATTATAGGGGCATCAAATACGAACACAATGACGCAAAAATTAGCAAGATATCTCAAAAATTGGCCGAGATATGGCGACTTTTCTATCCACGTCACCAAATTTCGAGGCATGGGTGGAGGTCACACCAGAACGTTCAAACTGAACACAGAAATGTCAATAAACCATAATATCGACATACCAATCAATTTCACGCGATTCCCTTATTATACTTCCATATTTTAATATGGAAGTATATTGTTATTCAATTTATTATTTTTTTCCAATATTATTATTATTATTATTATTATTCTTAGCAATTTTGTAACTCTTATATCTCTGGAAGTACAATATATAGAGATCTGTAATTTCGTACGTATATAGACCTATACTAATTCTAGGTCAATAGACTATATAGGATATTGTCCGCCCTTGATTTACAGAGTTATCTCCCCTTTTGTGAAAAAATAGGGATGCTGTATCTCGAAAAGTATGAGCAGCAGAGACTCCAAATATGGACCATATGTGCACCTCATTATGCCCTATTGGGTAAATGCATTACAATTTATGTCCGCGCTTTCGCCACAGAGTTGTCGCCCATGGTTCGCAAAACTCGATTTATTTCATATCCTGTGTCTGGCTATGGCATGCAAGATATCCAGATTTGAGATCTTCTATGCAGTTAATCATTAGCAACTTGATACGAAAAAAAGTTTTGAACAGGGACGGACTTATATTTTTGGGGTTTGGGTGGGGGCAAAATTTTCGCAATTTTTTTTTTGCGATGATTTCAACTATTTTTACTGTCGTGTATCTATAGGACGTACCAATGATCCTCCTGAAAGAATTTTGTAAATCGGTTGAGAAATGTCCAAGTTACAGACCATCGAACATTGTATTCATACATCAATTGAGGAGAAAGTGCTTTTGACTCTATCTCCTCCTAGACGACGCATATAAACTGGATTTGGTTTATGTGAGCGTCTTATCTATAGAGAGAAGATGAAATGGTGAAATTTTGACCAAGGTCCAATGAAATTTGTCCGCACTAGGGAGGGGGTCAAAATTTGTCAATTGTTTTTGGTCGCTGATTTGAACTAAAATTGTTGTGAAGTATCTATAAGATGTACTGAGTGTCATTATGAGTGAATTTTATGAATCGGTTGAGAAATGTAGAAATTGTGGCCACTTCCTTTTTTTCAAGTTTACAGAAAATGCACTATGAATTTAAATTCCTTCAACCAATCGTCACGTGTTTGGTGTCATTCGATGGGGAATTTCTAGTACTTCTAAACGATTACCTACTTGCCGTATTATGTCGATAGAGGCGAGAGATATTCGAAAAGTATGAATAGAACAACATACATATTGGCCTACATTATAAAATATCGGCACAATACCTCACCAAAACCCTGGTAAATATTATAGGGGCATCAAATACGAACACAATGACGCAAAAATTAGCAAGATATCTCAAAAATTGGCCGAGATATGGCGACTTTTCTATCCACGTCACCAAATTTCGAGGCATGGGTGGAGGTCACACCAGAACGTTCAAACTGAACACAGAAATGTCAATAAACCATAATATCGACATACCAATCAATTTCACGCGATTCCCTTATTATACTTCCATATTTTAATATGGAAGTATATTGTTATTCAATTTATTATTTTTTTCCAATATTATTATTATACTTCCATGGTGTAACCAAGGAAGTATATTGTTTTTCTACTGCGGCCGTTTTCTGTTTAATTGGAAATACTCAGAAACTAATGGGAGGAGGACCGCGAAATCTCTAGCGAATGAAGGCATCTAAGGTCTACTAAAAATAATGGTATCCGGATGTTGGTCCAATATCTTTTAACAGAGTTATGGCCCTTTTTCGATTATTTTTCATTATTATTATTATTATTATTATTATTATACTACAGTATTTTTCAACGCCCAAATCTCGGAATGTATTAGTACTAGAAAACTCAAGTTTGGTAAGTATGTTGGGGTAAATGAGTTCTATGCCTTTGGCTCATAACGGATATTGTCCGCATTTACCCCGTGGAGTTATCTCCCTTTATATGAAAAAATGTCATTTTATTATCTCGGAAATTATAAGGAGCAGAGCATCGAAAATTGGACTGTATACACATCTCGATATGCCCTACTGCCCACGGGCTTCAGAACTTGTGTCCGCGCTTTCCCTGAGGAGTTACCGCCCATAGTTGGCAAACCTCTATTTGATTGTACTCTGTTGTCCTCTTGTATCATTCCAGATAACTGCATGTGGTTTTCATAGTCGTGTTGACCGTTGTCAGTTTAGTCAGAGAAGGAAATTTTGACAGGGTCGGACATATATTTTGACACTGGGGTGGGGGGCAAATTGTTTGCAAAATAAAATTTTGATTGACATTCATATATTTAAGTTTATGTATTTCCCGAACGAAAACAAACTCATACCGGAAAGGATTTTTGAAATCCGAGAAGAAATGCAAGAGTTACGGGCCCTCAAAGTTTGCAATTTGGGCCCATGTGCTTGATAACACATCTCCTCCGAAGATGTCGAAGTTTGGATGTCAGCTGATACGCCAACGTGTGCGGACGGAAGAGGGCACGCGGTGGGCCAAATTTTGCCAGTGTCGGTTCATTATTGTGGGTCTGGGGAGGGGTGGTCCGTGGTACCAATTTTTAATTCTTCTCGGAATCAGATGAAACTTGGAATATAACATCTGCAACATCAGCCGATCTAGAAACTGGACGAATTTCGAAAATCCATCGAAAACTAAAAGAATCGCGGGCCCTCAAACTTTGCAATTTTGGGCCCATGTGCTTGATAACACATCTCCTCCGAAGATATCGAACATAGGATGTCATCTGATACGAAAATGCGTACGGACTGGAGACGGCACGCGGTGGGCCAAATGTTGCCAGTGTCGGTTCATTATTGTGGGTCTGGGGAGGGGTGGTCCGTGGTGCCGAATTTTAATTCTTCTCGGAATCAGATGAAACTTGGAATATAATATCTGCAACATCAGCCGATCTCGAAGCTGAACACAGATCGTAAATACGTTGGAAAATGGCGGAGATTTTGGCCGTACAAGTTTGAATTTGGGCCCATATGCTTTCCAATAATCAAAGTGTTATCCGTATCCAAATCAGATGAAATTTATACTATGCAATCTATGTCAGCCGCAAATCACAAAACTGGAAACAACTTTAAAATCCGTTGGAAACTGACGAAGTTACGGGGCCTCAAACTTAGCAGTTTGTGCCAGGGGTTGATGTTTTCCCAATCCCGTCACCCAATTTCGAGGCAGGGGTGGGGTCACGTCCAAACACTTGAGATCAACCTACACATATTAGGACAACATATAATCACCATACTTCATATTTTCCGTCCATAAACTGCGATTCTTTCCACTCATGATTGATCCTATTATTATACTTCCATGGTGTAACCAAGGAAGTATATTGTTTTTCTACTGCGGCCGTTTTCTGTTTAATTGGAAATACTCAGAAACTAATGGGAGGAGGACCGCGAAATCTCTAGCGAATGAAGGCATCTAAGGTCTACTAAAAATAATGGTATCCGGATGTTGGTCCAATATCTTTTAACAGAGTTATGGCCCTTTTTCGATTATTTTTCATTATTATTATTATTATTATTATTATTATACTACAGTATTTTTCAACGCCCAAATCTCGGAATGTATTAGTACTAGAAAACTCAAGTTTGGTAAGTATGTTGGGGTAAATGAGTTCTATGCCTTTGGCTCATAACGGATATTGTCCGCATTTACCCCGTGGAGTTATCTCCCTTTATATGAAAAAATGTCATTTTATTATCTCGGAAATTATAAGGAGCAGAGCATCGAAAATTGGACTGTATACACATCTCGATATGCCCTACTGCCCACGGGCTTCAGAACTTGTGTCCGCGCTTTCCCTGAGGAGTTACCGCCCATAGTTGGCAAACCTCTATTTGATTGTACTCTGTTGTCCTCTTGTATCATTCCAGATAACTGCATGTGGTTTTCATAGTCGTGTTGACCGTTGTCAGTTTAGTCAGAGAAGGAAATTTTGACAGGGTCGGACATATATTTTGACACTGGGGTGGGGGGCAAATTGTTTGCAAAATAAAATTTTGATTGACATTCATATATTTAAGTTTATGTATTTCCCGAACGAAAACAAACTCATACCGGAAAGGATTTTTGAAATCCGAGAAGAAATGCAAGAGTTACGGGCCCTCAAAGTTTGCAATTTGGGCCCATGTGCTTGATAACACATCTCCTCCGAAGATGTCGAAGTTTGGATGTCAGCTGATACGCCAACGTGTGCGGACGGAAGAGGGCACGCGGTGGGCCAAATTTTGCCAGTGTCGGTTCATTATTGTGGGTCTGGGGAGGGGTGGTCCGTGGTACCAATTTTTAATTCTTCTCGGAATCAGATGAAACTTGGAATATAACATCTGCAACATCAGCCGATCTAGAAACTGGACGAATTTCGAAAATCCATCGAAAACTAAAAGAATCGCGGGCCCTCAAACTTTGCAATTTTGGGCCCATGTGCTTGATAACACATCTCCTCCGAAGATATCGAACATAGGATGTCATCTGATACGAAAATGCGTACGGACTGGAGACGGCACGCGGTGGGCCAAATGTTGCCAGTGTCGGTTCATTATTGTGGGTCTGGGGAGGGGTGGTCCGTGGTGCCGAATTTTAATTCTTCTCGGAATCAGATGAAACTTGGAATATAATATCTGCAACATCAGCCGATCTCGAAGCTGAACACAGATCGTAAATACGTTGGAAAATGGCGGAGATTTTGGCCGTACAAGTTTGAATTTGGGCCCATATGCTTTCCAATAATCAAAGTGTTATCCGTATCCAAATCAGATGAAATTTATACTATGCAATCTATGTCAGCCGCAAATCACAAAACTGGAAACAACTTTAAAATCCGTTGGAAACTGACGAAGTTACGGGGCCTCAAACTTAGCAGTTTGTGCCAGGGGTTGATGTTTTCCCAATCCCGTCACCCAATTTCGAGGCAGGGGTGGGGTCACGTCCAAACACTTGAGATCAACCTACACATATTAGGACAACATATAATCACCATACTTCATATTTTCCGTCCATAAACTGCGATTCTTTCCACTCATGATTGATCCTATTATTATACTTCCATGGTGTAACCAAGGAAGTATATTGTTTTTCTACTGCGGCCGTTTTCTGTTTAATTGGAAATACTCAGAAACTAATGGGAGGAGGACCGCGAAATCTCTAGCGAATGAAGGCATCTAAGGTCTACTAAAAATAATGGTATCCGGATGTTGGTCCAATATCTTTTAACAGAGTTATGGCCCTTTTTCGATTATTTTTCATTATTATTATTATTATTATTATTATTATACTACAGTATTTTTCAACGCCCAAATCTCGGAATGTATTAGTACTAGAAAACTCAAGTTTGGTAAGTATGTTGGGGTAAATGAGTTCTATGCCTTTGGCTCATAACGGATATTGTCCGCATTTACCCCGTGGAGTTATCTCCCTTTATATGAAAAAATGTCATTTTATTATCTCGGAAATTATAAGGAGCAGAGCATCGAAAATTGGACTGTATACACATCTCGATATGCCCTACTGCCCACGGGCTTCAGAACTTGTGTCCGCGCTTTCCCTGAGGAGTTACCGCCCATAGTTGGCAAACCTCTATTTGATTGTACTCTGTTGTCCTCTTGTATCATTCCAGATAACTGCATGTGGTTTTCATAGTCGTGTTGACCGTTGTCAGTTTAGTCAGAGAAGGAAATTTTGACAGGGTCGGACATATATTTTGACACTGGGGTGGGGGGCAAATTGTTTGCAAAATAAAATTTTGATTGACATTCATATATTTAAGTTTATGTATTTCCCGAACGAAAACAAACTCATACCGGAAAGGATTTTTGAAATCCGAGAAGAAATGCAAGAGTTACGGGCCCTCAAAGTTTGCAATTTGGGCCCATGTGCTTGATAACACATCTCCTCCGAAGATTCAGATTATGCTACACGCGAAACGGAGATGACTTTTGGGAAATCCAGAGTCCAAAACGGATCCAAATCGACCTGTCCCAGAAAAGTCGTTCATTTTGTTTTCACTTTTTGAAAAAGGCTCCAATATTTCAACCAAAACTTTTGGACTTAGAACATTATTTTTTTCTCAGTCAAATGAAAAGAGCTCTTCAAAATAATTCCGCTTATATATATAATATATATTATCTATATATACGCCAAAAATTTGTCACTCCCCTCTCTCCTTCCTCCGGCTACCCCATCCTCCGTGGGATGGAACCTACCTCCGATTCGAATACACCCGTCTTGCCGCGGGCCATTCTCATTCCTCTACCAGAGAACTGATAGAACGCCCGTCGAATTCCAACAATCATTTCCAGAGTGCTATATTGGTATGAGTTCATATCGGAGCCGTTATAAAGCAAATAACTTGGATTTTAATATAAACCCACCTATTCGTAAATTGTGTAGCCCATGGTGTGTGGTAAATTATCATTTTATCGTGTATAGTGTGTCATGAGCTATCTGCGTGCGTGCATTTCACTTTTGTATTTTCTTTCGCATCTTCAACGCACTGCATATCATATACAACCAAACAAAATACAAACATTACATTAATTTGATCACACAAGACTTCGTTATATGGTGTATATTTCTACTAACGTAATGACGACGTATAGCCAATTATTCCATTTGCGATAACAACGATAAACACATAGAAACATGCAAACATCATCAGTTTCGTAAGATCAATTTGTATATTGTTTATATTCTAGTTATTTATCGAATATAAAAAGCATCTTTACATTATCTTTAGTTTGGTATTATTCGTATTTGATGATTAAAATACACCAAAACATGTTAAAAATAAAAAATAAAAAAAGATAATTTGACGGGATTCGAACTCACGTCGCAATAAAACACAAACTGAATGTTTGACGCTCTCTCCACTCGGCTACGCACTACGCTGTTAATTTATAAGAAAATATATTAGTATTAAATATGTAGGCATATAACTGTGTATATTTAAACTTTATATCCAAACTGATTGAAATCGAATATAAAAAGCATCTTTACATTATCTTTAGTTTGGTATTATTCGTATTTGATGATTAAAATACACCAAAACATGTTAAAAATAAAAAATAAAAAAAGATAATTTGACGGGATTCGAACTCACGTCGCAATAAAAACACAAACTGAAGGTTTGACGCTCTGACCACTCGACTACGCACTGCGCTATTAATTTATAAGAAAATATATTAGTATTAAATATATAGGCATATAACTGTGTATATTTAAACTTTATATCCAAACTGATTGAAATGCGTGACTATATATATATACCCCTTTCCGCTATACGGGGAACAGGAAAATGCACCTATTCTTCCCACCAAATCCAAAAGGGCTAATTAAAGAGCAAGGTAATGCCGTAGCAGGTACATTTGGATATTCTATTCACGCCCCCCCCCAAATCTTGACCGCTATACTTCAAATTCAAACATCGAGAATTTTTTTTTTGACGAGTACATCTGATAGCTAGTGTTCACGCGCATCTAGAGCGCAATTTTCTAATTTTCAGATGGAACGGAACGGTTTACGCGTGACAACGCTATATATCATAAATATGTATACTTCTGTAGTCTATCACTAGCCGATTTTTAGCCCCAAATCCAAACGGGCCGATGTAGGAGCGAGTTTAATGCGGTGGTACATAAGCCGGTATACTGTAGGTATGACTCTAAAATTTGACCTCTCTAATATAAACGCAACCTGCTCAAGGGAGTGTTTGTGTCGGGTGGGTTCAGATTTGGAAAATTCCACCGAAGATCAAATGGGCAAAATTACTCCGAAAATCATATATTGAGATAAAAACTTTTCGATGAGTGGATGTGATAAGTAGTATATAAACGCAAGATTAGTACACTTTTTAATGATTTATATTGAACGGTTTAACCCTGGTAGCGTATAACGTTGTGACGGGTGATATATATTACTCAAATTCAAACCCTCTCTTCATGACGCAAATTCAAACGGACTTAGCAAGAAGCAAGGCAAATGCATGAATATGCTCACCGATATACTATATAGGTATGTCCGCTCTACTGTAAAAGTAACATATTGTCACGATTTGACCTGTCCAAAACACTCCCCGGACAAAAGTTTTCCTAGGTATAAAATTTCGTCGAAATCCGATCGTTTTACTCGATTTGACCTTGAACTTACCATTTCGAATGTCAATGTCAGGTCGGGGTCACGACTTGACCCGCCCAAAAGACTCCCCGGACAAAAGTACCCCTAGGTATCAAATTTCGTGGAAATCCGCATTTTTTACCCGATTTGACCTTCGATTGACTATTTTGAAGACCAAGGTCAGGTCGGGATGGGATGGGATGG
This sequence comes from Siphonodentalium dalli, assembly GCA_032622095.1. Classification (NCBI taxonomy): domain Eukaryota; kingdom Metazoa; phylum Mollusca; class Scaphopoda; order Gadilida; family Siphonodentaliidae; genus Siphonodentalium; species Siphonodentalium dalli. The sequence continues at coordinate 166,903,850 of CP136066.1, read as the reverse complement.
GATGGAATACCATGGAAGTATATCTGATTCCATGGAATCTGACCTCTAGTTATTATTATTATTATACTACAGTATTTTTCAACGCCCAAATCTCGGAATGTATTAGTACTAGAAAACTCAAGTTTGGTAAGTATGTTGGGGTAAATGAGTTCTATGCCTTTGGCTCATAACGGATATTGTCCGCATTTACCCCGTGGAGTTATCTCCCTTTATATGAAAAAATGTCATTTTATTATCTCGGAAATTATAAGGAGCAGAGCATCGAAAATTGGACTGTATACACATCTCGATATGCCCTACTGCCCACGGGCATCAGAACTTGTGTCCGCGCTTTCCCTGAGGAGTTACCGCCCATAGTTGGCAAACCTCTATTTGATTGTACTCTGTTGTCCTCTTGTATCATTCCAGATAACTGCATGTGGTTTTCATAGTCGTGTTGACCGTTGTCAGTTTAGTCAGAGAAGGAAATTTTTGACAGGGTCGGACATATATTTTGACACTGGGGTGGGGGGCAAATTGTTTGCAAAATAAAATTTTGATTGACATTCATATATTTAAGTTTATGTATTTCCCGAACGAAAACAAACTCATACCGGAAAGGATTTTTGAAATCCGAGAAGAAATGCAAGAGTTACGGGCCCTCAAAGTTTGCAATTTGGGCCCATGTGCTTGACAACACATCTCCTCCGAAGATGTCGAAGTTTGGATGTCAGCTGATACGCCAACGTGTGCGGACGGAAGAGGGCACGCGGTGGGCCAAATTTTGCCAGTGTCGGTTCATTATTGTGGGTCTGGGGAGGGGTGGTCCGTGGTACCAATTTTTAATTCTTCTCGGAATCAGATGAAACTTGGAATATAACATCTGCAACATCAGCCGATCTAGAAACTGGACGAATTTCGAAAATCCATCGAAAACTAAAAGAATCGCGGGCCCTCAAACTTTGCAATTTTGGGCCCATGTGCTTGATAACACATCTCCTCCGAAGATATCGAACATAGGATGTCATCTGATACGAAAATGCGTACGGACTGGAGACGGCACGCGGTGGGCCAAATGTTGCCAGTGTCGGTTCATTATTGTGGGTCTGGGGAGGGGTGGTCCGTGGTGCCGAATTTTAATTCTTCTCGGAATCAGATGAAACTTGGAATATAATATCTGCAACATCAGCCGATCTCGAAGCTGAACACAGATCGTAAATACGTTGGAAAATGGCGGAGATTTTGGCCGTACAAGTTTGAATTTGGGCCCATATGCTTTCCAATAATCAAAGTGTTATCCGTCTCCAAATCAGATGAAATTTATACTATGCAATCTATGTCAGCCGCAAATCACAAAACTGGAAACAACTTTAAAATCCGTTGGAAACTGACGAAGTTACGGGGCCTCAAACTTAGCAGTTTGTGCCAGGGGTTGATGTTTTCCCAATCCCGTCACCCAATTTCGAGGCAGGGTGGGGTCACGTCCAAACACTTGAGATCAACCTACACATATTAGGACAACATATAATCACCATACTTCATATTTTCCGTCCATAAACTGCGATTCTTTCCACTCATGATTGATCCTATTATTATACTTCCATGGTGTAACCAAGGAAGTATATTGTTTTTCTACTGCGGCCGTTTTCTGTTTAATTGGAAATACTCAGAAACTAATGGGAGGAGGACCGCGAAATCTCTAGCGAATGAAGGCATCTAAGGTCTACTAAAAATAATGGTATCCGGATGTTGGTCCAATATCTTTTGACAGAGTTATGGCCCTTTTTCGATTATTTTTCATTATTATTATTATTATTATACTACAGTATTTTTCAACGCCCAAATCTCGGAATGTATTAGTACTAGAAAACTCAAGTTTGGTAAGTATGTTGGGGTAAATGAGTTCTATGCCTTTGGCTCATAACGGATATTGTCCGCATTTACCCCGTGGAGTTATCTCCCTTTATATGAAAAAATGTCATTTTATTATCTCGGAAATTATAAGGAGCAGAGCATCGAAAATTGGACTGTATACACATCTCGATATGCCCTACTGCCCACGGGCATCAGAACTTGTGTCCGCGCTTTCCCTGAGGAGTTACCGCCCATAGTTGGCAAACCTCTATTTGATTGTACTCTGTTGTCCTCTTGTATCATTCCAGATAACTGCATGTGGTTTTCATAGTCGTGTTGACCGTTGTCAGTTTAGTCAGAGAAGGAAATTTTGACAGGGTCGGACATATATTTTGACACTGGGGTGGGGGGCAAATTGTTTGCAAAATAAAATTTTGATTGACATTCATATATTTAAGTTTATGTATTTCCCGAACGAAAACAAACTCATACCGGAAAGGATTTTTGAAATCCGAGAAGAAATGCAAGAGTTACGGGCCCTCAAAGTTTGCAATTTGGGCCCATGTGCTTGACAACACATCTCCTCCGAAGATGTCGAAGTTTGGATGTCAGCTGATACGCCAACGTGTGCGGACGGAAGAAGGCACGCGGTGGGCCAAATTTTGCCAGTGTCGGTTCATTATTGTGGGTCTGGGGAGGGGTGGTCCGTGGTACCAATTTTTAATTCTTCTCGGAATCAGATGAAACTTGGAATATAACATCTGCAACATCAGCCGATCTAGAAACTGGACGAATTTCGAAAATCCATCGAAAACTAAAAGAATCGCGGGCCCTCAAACTTTGCAATTTTGGGCCCATGTGCTTGATAACACATCTCCTCCGAAGATATCGAACATAGGATGTCATCTGATACGAAAATGCGTACGGACTGGAGACGGCACGCGGTGGGCCAAATGTTGCCAGTGTCGGTTCATTATTGTGGGTCTGGGGAGGGGTGGTCCGTGGTGCCGAATTTTAATTCTTCTCGGAATCAGATGAAACTTGGAATATAATATCTGCAACATCAGCCGATCTCGAAGCTGAACACAGATCGTAAATACGTTGGAAAATGGCGGAGATTTTGGCCGTACAAGTTTGAATTTGGGCCCATATGCTTTCCAATAATCAAAGTGTTATCCGTCTCCAAATCAGATGAAATTTATACTATGCAATCTATGTCAGCCGCAAATCACAAAACTGGAAACAACTTTAAAATCCGTTGGAAACTGACGAAGTTACGGGGCCTCAAACTTAGCAGTTTGTGCCAGGGGTTGATGTTTTCCCAATCCCGTCACCCAATTTCGAGGCAGGGTGGGGTCACGTCCAAACACTTGAGATCAACCTACACATATTAGGACAACATATAATCACCATACTTCATATTTTCCGTCCATAAACTGCGATTCTTTCCACTCATGATTGATCCTATTATTATACTTCCATGGTGTAACCAAGGAAGTATATTGTTTTTCTACTGCGGCCGTTTTCTGTTTAATTGGAAATACTCAGAAACTAATGGGAGGAGGACCGCGAAATCTCTAGCGAATGAAGGCATCTAAGGTCTACTAAAAATAATGGTATCCGGATGTTGGTCCAATATCTTTTGACAGAGTTATGGCCCTTTTTCGATTATTTTTCATTATTATTATTATTATTATACTACAGTATTTTTCAACGCCCAAATCTCGGAATGTATTAGTACTAGAAAACTCAAGTTTGGTAAGTATGTTGGGGTAAATGAGTTCTATGCCTTTGGCTCATAACGGATATTGTCCGCATTTACCCCGTGGAGTTATCTCCCTTTATATGAAAAAATGTCATTTTATTATCTCGGAAATTATAAGGAGCAGAGCATCGAAAATTGGACTGTATACACATCTCGATATGCCCTACTGCCCACGGGCATCAGAACTTGTGTCCGCGCTTTCCCTGAGGAGTTACCGCCCATAGTTGGCAAACCTCTATTTGATTGTACTCTGTTGTCCTCTTGTATCATTCCAGATAACTGCATGTGGTTTTCATAGTCGTGTTGACCGTTGTCAGTTTAGTCAGAGAAGGAAATTTTGACAGGGTCGGACATATATTTTGACACTGGGGTGGGGGGCAAATTGTTTGCAAAATAAAATTTTGATTGACATTCATATATTTAAGTTTATGTATTTCCCGAACGAAAACAAACTCATACCGGAAAGGATTTTTGAAATCCGAGAAGAAATGCAAGAGTTACGGGCCCTCAAAGTTTGCAATTTGGGCCCATGTGCTTGACAACACATCTCCTCCGAAGATGTCGAAGTTTGGATGTCAGCTGATACGCCAACGTGTGCGGACGGAAGAGGGCACGCGGTGGGCCAAATTTGCCAGTGTCGGTTCATTATTGTGGGTCTGGGGAGGGTGGTCCGTGGTACCAATTTTTAATTCTTCTCGGAATCAGATGAAACTTGGAATATAACATCTGCAACATCAGCCGATCTAGAAACTGGACGAATTTCGAAAATCCATCGAAAACTAAAAGAATCGCGGGCCCTCAAACTTTGCAATTTTGGGCCCATGTGCTTGATAACACATCTCCTCCGAAGATATCGAACATAGGATGTCATCTGATACGAAAATGCGTACGGACTGGAGACGGCACGCGGTGGGCCAAATGTTGCCAGTGTCGGTTCATTATTGTGGGTCTGGGGAGGGGTGGTCCGTGGTGCCGAATTTTAATTCTTCTCGGAATCAGATGAAACTTGGAATATAATATCTGCAACATCAGCCGATCTCGAAGCTGAACACAGATCGTAAATACGTTGGAAAATGGCGGAGATTTTGGCCGTACAAGTTTGAATTTGGGCCCATATGCTTTCCAATAATCAAAGTGTTATCCGTCTCCAAATCAGATGAAATTTATACTATGCAATCTATGTCAGCCGCAAATCACAAAACTGGAAACAACTTTAAAATCCGTTGGAAACTGACGAAGTTACGGGGCCTCAAACTTAGCAGTTTGTGCCAGGGGTTGATGTTTTCCCAATCCCGTCACCCAATTTCGAGGCAGGGTGGGGTCACGTCCAAACACTTGAGATCAACCTACACATATTAGGACAACATTATAATCACCATACTTCATATTTTCCGTCCATAAACTGCGATTCTTTCCACTCATGATTGATCCTATTATTATACTTCCATGGTGTAACCAAGGAAGTATATTGTTTTTCTACTGCGGCCGTTTTCTGTTTAATTGGAAATACTCAGAAACTAATGGGAGGAGGACCGCGAAATCTCTAGCGAATGAAGGCATCTAAGGTCTACTAAAAATAATGGTATCCGGATGTTGGTCCAATATCTTTTGACAGAGTTATGGCCCTTTTTCGATTATTTTTCATTATTATTATTATTATTATACTACAGTATTTTTCAACGCCCAAATCTCGGAATGTATTAGTACTAGAAAACTCAAGTTTGGTAAGTATGTTGGGGTAAATGAGTTCTATGCCTTTGGCTCATAACGGATATTGTCCGCATTTACCCCGTGTAGTTATCTCCCTTTATATGAAAAAATGTCATTTTATTATCTCGGAAATTATAAGGAGCAGAGCATCGAAAATTGGACTGTATACACATCTCGATATGCCCTACTGCCCACGGGCATCAGAACTTGTGTCCGCGCTTTCCCTGAGGAGTTACCGCCCATAGTTGGCAAACCTCTATTTGATTGTACTCTGTTGTCCTCTTGTATCATTCCAGATAACTGCATGTGGTTTTCATAGTCGTGTTGACCGTTGTCAGTTTAGTCAGAGAAGGAAATTTTGACAGGGTCGGACATATATTTTGACACTTGGGTGGGGGGCAAATTGTTTGCAAAATAAAATTTTGATTGACATTCATATATTTAAGTTTATGTATTTCCCGAACGAAAACAAACTCATACCGGAAAGGATTTTTGAAATCCGAGAAGAAATGCAAGAGTTACGGGCCCTCAAAGTTTGCAATTTGGGCCCATGTGCTTGACAACACATCTCCTCCGAAGATGTCGAAGTTTGGATGTCAGCTGATACGCCAACGTGTGCGGACGGAAGAGGGCACGCGGTGGGCCAAATTTTGCCAGTGTCGGTTCATTATTGTGGGTCTGGGGAGGGGTGGTCCGTGGTACCAATTTTTAATTCTTCTCGGAATCAGATGAAACTTGGAATATAACATCTGCAACATCAGCCGATCTAGAAACTGGACGAATTTCGAAAATCCATCGAAAACTAAAAGAATCGCGGGCCCTCAAACTTTGCAATTTTGGGCCCATGTGCTTGATAACACATCTCCTCCGAAGATATCGAACATAGGATGTCATCTGATACGAAAATGCGTACGGACTGGAGACGGCACGCGGTGGGCCAAATGTTGTCAGTGTCGGTTCATTATTGTGGGTCTGGGGAGGGGTGGTCCGTGGTGCCGAATTTTAATTCTTCTCGGAATCAGATGAAACTTGGAATATAATATCTGCAACATCAGCCGATCTCGAAGCTGAACACAGATCGTAAATACGTTGGAAAATGGCGGAGATTTTGGCCGTACAAGTTTGAATTTGGGCCCATATGCTTTCCAATAATCAAAGTGTTATCCGTCTCCAAATCAGATGAAATTTATACTATGCAATCTATGTCAGCCGCAAATCACAAAACTGGAAACAACTTTAAAATCCGTTGGAAACTGACGAAGTTACGGGGCCTCAAACTTAGCAGTTTGTGCCAGGGGTTGATGTTTTCCCAATCCCGTCACCCAATTTCGAGGCAGGGTGGGGTCACGTCCAAACACTTGAGATCAACCTACACATATTAGGACAACATATAATCACCATACTTCATATTTTCCGTCCATAAACTGCGATTCTTTCCACTCATGATTGATCCTATTATTATACTTCCATGGTGTAACCAAGGAAGTATATTGTTTTTCTACTGCGGCCGTTTTCTGTTTAATTGGAAATACTCAGAAACTAATGGGAGGAGGACCGCGAAATCTCTAGCGAATGAAGGCATCTAAGGTCTACTAAAAATAATGGTATCCGGATGTTGGTCCAATATCTTTTGACAGAGTTATGGCCCTTTTTCGATTATTTTTCATTATTATTATTATTATTATACTACAGTATTTTTCAACGCCCAAATCTCGGAATGTATTAGTACTAGAAAACTCAAGTTTGGTAAGTATGTTGGGGTAAATGAGTTCTATGCCTTTGGCTCATAACGGATATTGTCCGCATTTACCCCGTGGAGTTATCTCCCTTTATATGAAAAAATGTCATTTTATTATCTCGGAAATTATAAGGAGCAGAGCATCGAAAATTGGACTGTATACACATCTCGATATGCCCTACTGCCCACGGGCATCAGAACTTGTGTCCGCGCTTTCCCTGAGGAGTTACCGCCCATAGTTGGCAAACCTCTATTTGATTGTACTCTGTTGTCCTCTTGTATCATTCCAGATAACTGCATGTGGTTTTCATAGTCGTGTTGACCGTTGTCAGTTTAGTCAGAGAAGGAAATTTTGACAGGGTCGGACATATATTTTGACACTGGGGTGGGGGGCAAATTGTTTGCAAAATAAAATTTTGATTGACATTCATATATTTAAGTTTATGTATTTCCCGAACGAAAACAAACTCATACCGGAAAGGATTTTTGAAATCCGAGAAGAAATGCAAGAGTTACGGGCCCTCAAAGTTTGCAATTTGGGCCCATGTGCTTGACAACACATCTCCTCCGAAGATGTCGAAGTTTGGATGTCAGCTGATACGCCAACGTGTGCGGACGGAAGAGGGCACGCGGTGGGCCAAATTTTGCCAGTGTCGGTTCATTATTGTGGGTCTGGGGAGGGGTGGTCCGTGGTACCAATTTTTAATTCTTCTCGGAATCAGATGAAACTTGGAATATAACATCTGCAACATCAGCCGATCTAGAAACTGGACGAATTTCGAAAATCCATCGAAAACTAAAAGAATCGCGGGCCCTCAAACTTTGCAATTTTGGGCCCATGTGCTTGATAACACATCTCCTCCGAAGATATCGAACATAGGATGTCATCTGATACGAAAATGCGTACGGACTGGAGACGGCACGCGGTGGGCCAAATGTTGCCAGTGTCGGTTCATTATTGTGGGTCTGGGGAGGGGTGGTCCGTGGTGCCGAATTTTAATTCTTCTCGGAATCAGATGAAACTTGGAATATAATATCTGCAACATCAGCCGATCTCGAAGCTGAACACAGATCGTAAATACGTTGGAAAATGGCGGAGATTTTGGCCGTACAAGTTTGAATTTGGGCCCATATGCTTTCCAATAATCAAAGTGTTATCCGTCTCCAAATCAGATGAAATTTATACTATGCAATCTATGTCAGCCGCAAATCACAAAACTGGAAACAACTTTAAAATCCGTTGGAAACTGACGAAGTTACGGGGCCTCAAACTTAGCAGTTTGTGCCAGGGGTTGATGTTTTCCCAATCCCGTCACCCAATTTCGAGGCAGGGTGGGGTCACGTCCAAACACTTGAGATCAACCTACACATATTAGGACAACATATAATCACCATACTTCATATTTTCCGTCCATAAACTGCGATTCTTTCCACTCATGATTGATCCTATTATTATACTTCCATGGTGTAACCAAGGAAGTATATTGTTTTTCTACTGCGGCCGTTTTCTGTTTAATTGGAAATACTCAGAAACTAATGGGAGGAGGACCGCGAAATCTCTAGCGAATGAAGGCATCTAAGGTCTACTAAAAATAATGGTATCCGGATGTTGGTCCAATATCTTTTGACAGAGTTATGGCCCTTTTTCGATTATTTTTCATTATTATTATTATTATTATACTACAGTATTTTTCAACGCCCAAATCTCGGAATGTATTAGTACTAGAAAACTCAAGTTTGGTAAGTATGTTGGGGTAAATGAGTTCTATGCCTTTGGCTCATAACGGATATTGTCCGCATTTACCCCGTGGAGTTATCTCCCTTTATATGAAAAAATGTCATTTTATTATCTCGGAAATTATAAGGAGCAGAGCATCGAAAATTGGACTGTATACACATCTCGATATGCCCTACTGCCCACGGGCATCAGAACTTGTGTCCGCGCTTTCCCTGAGGAGTTACCGCCCATAGTTGGCAAACCTCTATTTGATTGTACTCTGTTGTCCTCTTGTATCATTCCAGATAACTGCATGTGGTTTTCATAGTCGTGTTGACCGTTGTCAGTTTAGTCAGAGAAGGAAATTTTGACAGGGTCGGACATATATTTTGACACTGGGGTGGGGGGCAAATTGTTTGCAAAATAAAATTTTGATTGACATTCATATATTTAAGTTTATGTATTTCCCGAACGAAAACAAACTCATACCGGAAAGGATTTTTGAAATCCGAGAAGAAATGCAAGAGTTACGGGCCCTCAAAGTTTGCAATTTGGGCCCATGTGCTTGACAACACATCTCCTCCGAAGATGTCGAAGTTTGGATGTCAGCTGATACGCCAACGTGTGCGGACGGAAGAGGGCACGCGGTGGGCCAAATTTTGCCAGTGTCGGTTCATTATTGTGGGTCTGGGGAGGGGTGGTCCGTGGTACCAATTTTTAATTCTTCTCGGAATCAGATGAAACTTGGAATATAACATCTGCAACATCAGCCGATCTAGAAACTGGACGAATTTCGAAAATCCATCGAAAACTAAAAGAATCGCGGGCCCTCAAACTTTGCAATTTTGGGCCCATGTGCTTGATAACACATCTCCTCCGAAGATATCGAACATAGGATGTCATCTGATACGAAAATGCGTACGGACTGGAGACGGCACGCGGTGGGCCAAATGTTGCCAGTGTCGGTTCATTATTGTGGGTCTGGGGAGGGGTGGTCCGTGGTGCCGAATTTTAATTCTTCTCGGAATCAGATGAAACTTGGAATATAATATCTGCAACATCAGCCGATCTCGAAGCTGAACACAGATCGTAAATACGTTGGAAAATGGCGGAGATTTTGGCCGTACAAGTTTGAATTTGGGCCCATATGCTTTCCAATAATCAAAGTGTTATCCGTCTCCAAATCAGATGAAATTTATACTATGCAATCTATGTCAGCCGCAAATCACAAAACTGGAAACAACTTTAAAATCCGTTGGAAACTGACGAAGTTACGGGGCCTCAAACTTAGCAGTTTGTGCCAGGGGTTGATGTTTTCCCAATCCCGTCACCCAATTTCGAGGCAGGGTGGGGTCACGTCCAAACACTTGAGATCAACCTACACATATTAGGACAACATATAATCACCATACTTCATATTTTCCGTCCATAAACTGCGATTCTTTCCACTCATGATTGATCCTATTATTATACTTCCATGGTGTAACCAAGGAAGTATATTGTTTTTCTACTGCGGCCGTTTTCTGTTTAATTGGAAATACTCAGAAACTAATGGGAGGAGGACCGCGAAATCTCTAGCGAATGAAGGCATCTAAGGTCTACTAAAAATAATGGTATCCGGATGTTGGTCCAATATCTTTTGACAGAGTTATGGCCCTTTTTCGATTATTTTTCATTATTATTATTATTATTATACTACAGTATTTTTCAACGCCCAAATCTCGGAATGTATTAGTACTAGAAAACTCAAGTTTGGTAAGTATGTTGGGGTAAATGAGTTCTATGCCTTTGGCTCATAACGGATATTGTCCGCATTTACCCCGTGGAGTTATCTCCCTTTATATGAAAAAATGTCATTTTATTATCTCGGAAATTATAAGGAGCAGAGCATCGAAAATTGGACTGTATACACATCTCGATATGCCCTACTGCCCACGGGCATCAGAACTTGTGTCCGCGCTTTCCCTGAGGAGTTACCGCCCATAGTTGGCAAACCTCTATTTGATTGTACTCTGTTGTCCTCTTGTATCATTCCAGATAACTGCATGTGGTTTTCATAGTCGTGTTGACCGTTGTCAGTTTAGTCAGAGAAGGAAATTTTGACAGGGTCGGACATATATTTTGACACTGGGGTGGGGGGCAAATTGTTTGCAAAATAAAATTTTGATTGACATTCATATATTTAAGTTTATGTATTTCCCGAACGAAAACAAACTCATACCGGAAAGGATTTTTGAAATCCGAGAAGAAATGCAAGAGTTACGGGCCCTCAAAGTTTGCAATTTGGGCCCATGTGCTTGACAACACATCTCCTCCGAAGATGTCGAAGTTTGGATGTCAGCTGATACGCCAACGTGTGCGGACGGAAGAGGGCACGCGGTGGGCCAAATTTTGCCAGTGTCGGTTCATTATTGTGGGTCTGGGGAGGGGTGGTCCGTGGTACCAATTTTTAATTCTTCTCGGAATCAGATGAAACTTGGAATATAACATCTGCAACATCAGCCGATCTAGAAACTGGACGAATTTCGAAAATCCATCGAAAACTAAAAGAATCGCGGGCCCTCAAACTTTGCAATTTTGGGCCCATGTGCTTGATAACACATCTCCTCCGAAGATATCGAACATAGGATGTCATCTGATACGAAAATGCGTACGGACTGGAGACGGCACGCGGTGGGCCAAATGTTGCCAGTGTCGGTTCATTATTGTGGGTCTGGGGAGGGGTGGTCCGTGGTGCCGAATTTTAATTCTTCTCGGAATCAGATGAAACTTGGAATATAATATCTGCAACATCAGCCGATCTCGAAGCTGAACACAGATCGTAAATACGTTGGAAAATGGCGGAGATTTTGGCCGTACAAGTTTGAATTTGGGCCCATATGCTTTCCAATAATCAAAGTGTTATCCGTCTCCAAATCAGATGAAATTTATACTATGCAATCTATGTCAGCCGCAAATCACAAAACTGGAAACAACTTTAAAATCCGTTGGAAACTGACGAAGTTACGGGGCCTCAAACTTAGCAGTTTGTGCCAGGGGTTGATGTTTTCCCAATCCCGTCACCCAATTTCGAGGCAGGGTGGGGTCACGTCCAAACACTTGAGATCAACCTACACATATTAGGACAACATATAATCACCATACTTCATATTTTCCGTCCATAAACTGCGATTCTTTCCACTCATGATTGATCCTATTATTATACTTCCATGGTGTAACCAAGGAAGTATATTGTTTTTCTACTGCGGCCGTTTTCTGTTTAATTGGAAATACTCAGAAACTAATGGGAGGAGGACCGCGAAATCTCTAGCGAATGAAGGCATCTAAGGTCTACTAAAAATAATGGTATCCGGATGTTGGTCCAATATCTTTTGACAGAGTTATGGCCCTTTTTCGATTATTTTTCATTATTATACTTCCATGGTGTAACCAAGGAAGTATATTGTTTTTCTACTGCGGCCGTTTTCTGTTTAATTGGAAATACTCAGAAACTAATGGGAGGAGGACCGCGAAATCTCTAGCGAATGAAGGCATCTAAGGTCTACTAAAAATAATGGTATCCGGATGTTGGTCCAATATCTTTTAACAGAGTTATGGCCCTTTTTCGATTATTTTTCATTATTATTATTATTATTATACTTCCATGGTGTAACCAAGGAAGTATATTGTTTTTCTACTGCGGCCGTTTTCTGTTTAATTGGAAATACTCAGAAACTAATGGGAGGAGGACCGCGAAATCTCTAGCGAATGAAGGCATCTAAGGTCTACTAAAAATAATGGTATCCGGATGTTGGTCCAATATCTTTTAACAGAGTTATGGCCCTTTTTCGATTATTTTTCATTATTATTATTATTATTATTATACTACAGTATTTTTCAACGCCCAAATCTCGGAATGTATTAGTACTAGAAAACACAAGTTTGGTAAGTATGTTGGGGTAAATGAGTTCTATGCCTTTGGCTCATAACGGATATTGTCCGCATTTACCCCGTGGAGTTATCTCCCTTTATATGAAAAAATGTCATTTTATTATCTCGGAAATTATAAGGAGCAGAGCATTGAAAATTGGACTGTATGCACATCTCGATATGCCCTACTGCCCACGGGCATCAGAACTTGTGTCCGCGCTTTCCCTGAGGAGTTACCGCCCATAGTTGGCAAACCTCTATTTGATTGTACTCTGTTGTCCTCTTGTATCATTCCAGATAACTGCATGTGGTTTTCATAGTCGTGTTGACCGTTGTCAGTTTAGTCAGAGAAGGAAATTTTGACAGGGTCGGACATATATTTTGACACTGGGGTGGGGGGCAAATTGTTTGCAAAATAAAATTTTGATTGACATTCATATATTTAAGTTTATGTATTTCCCGAACGAAAACAAACTCATACCGGAAAGGATTTTTGAAATCCGAGAAGAAATGCAAGAGTTACGGGCCCTCAAAGTTTGCAATTTGGGCCCATGTGCTTGATAACACATCTCCTCCGAAGATGTCGAAGTTTGGATGTCAGCTGATACGCCAACGTGTGCGGACGGAAGAGGGCACGCGGTGGGCCAAATTTTGCCAGTGTCGGTTCATTATTGTGGGTCTGGGGAGGGGTGGTCCGTGGTACCAATTTTTAATTCTTCTCGGAATCAGATGAAACTTGGAATATAACATCTGAAACATCAGCCGATCTAGAAACTGGAAAAATTTCGAAAATCCATCGAAAACTAAAAGAATCGCGGGCCCTCAAACTTTGCAATTTTGGGCCCATGTGCTTGATAACACATCTCCTCCGAAGATATCGAACATAGGATGTCATCTGATACGAAAATGCGTACGGACTGGAGACGGCACGCGGTGGGCCAAATTTTGCCAGTGTCGGTTCATTATTGTGGGTCTGGGGAGGGGTGGTCCGTGGTGCCGAATTTTAATTCTTCTCGGAATCAGATGAAACTTGGAATATAATATCTGCAACATCAGCCGATCTCGAAGCTGAACACAGATCGTAAATACGTTGGAAAATGGCGGAGATTTTGGCCGTACAAGTTTGAATTTGGGCCCATATGCTTTCCAATAATCAAAGTGTTATCCGTCTCCAAATCAGATGAAATTTATACTATGCAATCTATGTCAGCCGCAAATCACAAAACTGGAAACAACTTTAAAATCCGTTGGAAACTGACGAAGTTACGGGGCCTCAAACTTAGCAGTTTGTGCCAGGGGTTGATGTTTTCCCAATCCCGTCACCCAATTTCGAGGCAGGGGTGGGGTCACGTCCAAACACTTGAGATCAACCTACACATATTAGGACAACATATAATCACCATACTTCATATTTTCCGTCCATAAACTGCGATTCTTTCCACTCATGATTGATCCTATTATTATACTTCCATGGTGTAACCAAGGAAGTATATTGTTTTTCTACTGCGGCCGTTTTCTGTTTAATTGGAAATACTCAGAAACTAATGGGAGGAGGACCGCGAAATCTCTAGCGAATGAAGGCATCTAAGGTCTACTAAAAATAATGGTATCCGGATGTTGGTCCAATATCTTTTGACAGAGTTATGGCCCTTTTTCGATTATTTTTCATTATTATTATTATTATTATACTACAGTATTTTTCAACGCCCAAATCTCGGAATGTATTAGTACTAGAAAACTCAAGTTTGGTAAGTATGTTGGGGTAAATGAGTTCTATGCCTTTGGCTCATAACGGATATTGTCCGCATTTACCCCGTGGAGTTATCTCCCTTTATATGAAAAAATGTCATTTTATTATCTCGGAAATTATAAGGAGCAGAGCATCGAAAATTGGACTGTATACACATCTCGATATGCCCTACTGCCCACGGGCATCAGAACTTGTGTCCGCGCTTTCCCTGAGGAGTTACCGCCCATAGTTGGCAAACCTCTATTTGATTGTACTCTGTTGTCCTCTTGTATCATTCCAGATAACTGCATGTGGTTTTCATAGTCGTGTTGACCGTTGTCAGTTTAGTCAGAGAAGGAAATTTTGACAGGGTCGGACATATATTTTGACACTGGGGTGGGGGGCAAATTGTTTGCAAAATAAAATTTTGATTGACATTCATATATTTAAGTTTATGTATTTCCCGAACGAAAACAAACTCATACCGGAAAGGATTTTTGAAATCCGAGAAGAAATGCAAGAGTTACGGGCCCTCAAAGTTTGCAATTTGGGCCCATGTGCTTGACAACACATCTCCTCCGAAGATGTCGAAGTTTGGATGTCAGCTGATACGCCAACGTGTGCGGACGGAAGAGGGCACGCGGTGGGCCAAATTTTGCCAGTGTCGGTTCATTATTGTGGGTCTGGGGAGGGGTGGTCCGTGGTACCAATTTTTAATTCTTCTCGGAATCAGATGAAACTTGGAATATAACATCTGCAACATCAGCCGATCTAGAAACTGGACGAATTTCGAAAATCCATCGAAAACTAAAAGAATCGCGGGCCCTCAAACTTTGCAATTTTGGGCCCATGTGCTTGATAACACATCTCCTCCGAAGATATCGAACATAGGATGTCATCTGATACGAAAATGCGTACGGACTGGAGACGGCACGCGGTGGGCCAAATGTTGCCAGTGTCGGTTCATTATTGTGGGTCTGGGGAGGGGTGGTCCGTGGTGCCGAATTTTAATTCTTCTCGGAATCAGATGAAACTTGGAATATAATATCTGCAACATCAGCCGATCTCGAAGCTGAACACAGATCGTAAATACGTTGGAAAATGGCGGAGATTTTGGCCGTACAAGTTTGAATTTGGGCCCATATGCTTTCCAATAATCAAAGTGTTATCCGTCTCCAAATCAGATGAAATTTATACTATGCAATCTATGTCAGCCGCAAATCACAAAACTGGAAACAACTTTAAAATCCGTTGGAAACTGACGAAGTTACGGGGCCTCAAACTTAGCAGTTTGTGCCAGGGGTTGATGTTTTCCCAATCCCGTCACCCAATTTCGAGGCAGGGTGGGGTCACGTCCAAACACTTGAGATCAACCTACACATATTAGGACAACATATAATCACCATACTTCATATTTTCCGTCCATAAACTGCGATTCTTTCCACTCATGATTGATCCTATTATTATACTTCCATGGTGTAACCAAGGAAGTATATTGTTTTTCTACTGCGGCCGTTTTCTGTTTAATTGGAAATACTCAGAAACTAATGGGAGGAGGACCGCGAAATCTCTAGCGAATGAAGGCATCTAAGGTCTACTAAAAATAATGGTATCCGGATGTTGGTCCAATATCTTTTGACAGAGTTATGGCCCTTTTTCGATTATTTTTCATTATTATACTTCCATGGTGTAACCAAGGAAGTATATTGTTTTTCTACTGCGGCCGTTTTCTGTTTAATTGGAAATACTCAGAAACTAATGGGAGGAGGACCGCGAAATCTCTAGCGAATGAAGGCATCTAAGGTCTACTAAAAATAATGGTATCCGGATGTTGGTCCAATATCTTTTAACAGAGTTATGGCCCTTTTTCGATTATTTTTCATTATTATTATTATTATTATACTTCCATGGTGTAACCAAGGAAGTATATTGTTTTTCTACTGCGGCCGTTTTCTGTTTAATTGGAAATACTCAGAAACTAATGGGAGGAGGACCGCGAAATCTCTAGCGAATGAAGGCATCTAAGGTCTACTAAAAATAATGGTATCCGGATGTTGGTCCAATATCTTTTAACAGAGTTATGGCCCTTTTTCGATTATTTTTCATTATTATTATTATTATTATTATACTACAGTATTTTTCAACGCCCAAATCTCGGAATGTATTAGTACTAGAAAACACAAGTTTGGTAAGTATGTTGGGGTAAATGAGTTCTATGCCTTTGGCTCATAACGGATATTGTCCGCATTTACCCCGTGGAGTTATCTCCCTTTATATGAAAAAATGTCATTTTATTATCTCGGAAATTATAAGGAGCAGAGCATTGAAAATTGGACTGTATGCACATCTCGATATGCCCTACTGCCCACGGACATCAGAACTTGTGTCCGCGCTTTCCCTGAGGAGTTACCGCCCATAGTTGGCAAACCTCTATTTGATTGTACTCTGTTGTCCTCTTGTATCATTCCAGATAACTGCATGTGGTTTTCATAGTCGTGTTGACCGTTGTCAGTTTAGTCAGAGAAGGAAATTTTGACAGGGTCGGACATATATTTTGACACTGGGGTGGGGGGCAAATTGTTTGCAAAATAAAATTTTGATTGACATTCATATATTTAAGTTTATGTATTTCCCGAACGAAAACAAACTCATACCGGAAAGGATTTTTGAAATCCGAGAAGAAATGCAAGAGTTACGGGCCCTCAAAGTTTGCAATTTGGGCCCATGTGCTTGATAACACATCTCCTCCGAAGATGTCGAAGTTTGGATGTCAGCTGATACGCCAACGTGTGCGGACGGAAGAGGGCACGCGGTGGGCCAAATTTTGCCAGTGTCGGTTCATTATTGTGGGTCTGGGGAGGGGTGGTCCGTGGTACCAATTTTTAATTCTTCTCGGAATCAGATGAAACTTGGAATATAACATCTGAAACATCAGCCGATCTAGAAACTGGAAAAATTTCGAAAATCCATCGAAAACTAAAAGAATCGCGGGCCCTCAAACTTTGCAATTTTGGGCCCATGTGCTTGATAACACATCTCCTCCGAAGATATCGAACATAGGATGTCATCTGATACGAAAATGCGTACGGACTGGAGACGGCACGCGGTGGGCCAAATGTTGCCAGTGTCGGTTCATTATTGTGGGTCTGGGGAGGGGTGGTCCGTGGTGCCGAATTTTAATTCTTCTCGGAATCAGATGAAACTTGGAATATAATATCTGCAACATCAGCCGATCTCGAAGCTGAACACAGATCGTAAATACGTTGGAAAATGGCGGAGATTTTGGCCGTACAAGTTTGAATTTGGGCCCATATGCTTTCCAATAATCAAAGTGTTATCCGTCTCCAAATCAGATGAAATTTATACTATGCAATCTATGTCAGCCGCAAATCACAAAACTGGAAACAACTTTAAAATCCGTTGGAAACTGACGAAGTTACGGGGCCTCAAACTTAGCAGTTTGTGCCAGGGGTTGATGTTTTCCCAATCCCGTCACCCAATTTCGAGGCAGGGTGGGGTCACGTCCAAACACTTGAGATCAACCTACACATATTAGGACAACATATAATCACCATACTTCATATTTTCCGTCCATAAACTGCGATTCTTTCCACTCATGATTGATCCTATTATTATACTTCCATGGTGTAACCAAGGAAGTATATTGTTTTTCTACTGCGGCCGTTTTCTGTTTAATTGGAAATACTCAGAAACTAATGGGAGGAGGACCGCGAAATCTCTAGCGAATGAAGGCATCTAAGGTCTACTAAAAATAATGGTATCCGGATGTTGGTCCAATATCTTTTGACAGAGTTATGGCCCTTTTTCGATTATTTTTCATTATTATACTTCCATGGTGTAACCAAGGAAGTATATTGTTTTTCTACTGCGGCCGTTTTCTGTTTAATTGGAAATACTCAGAAACTAATGGGAGGAGGACCGCGAAATCTCTAGCGAATGAAGGCATCTAAGGTCTACTAAAAATAATGGTATCCGGATGTTGGTCCAATATCTTTTAACAGAGTTATGGCCCTTTTTCGATTATTTTTCATTATTATTATTATTATTATACTTCCATGGTGTAACCAAGGAAGTATATTGTTTTTCTACTGCGGCCGTTTTCTGTTTAATTGGAAATACTCAGAAACTAATGGGAGGAGGACCGCGAAATCTCTAGCGAATGAAGGCATCTAAGGTCTACTAAAAATAATGGTATCCGGATGTTGGTCCAATATCTTTTAACAGAGTTATGGCCCTTTTTCGATTATTTTTCATTATTATTATTATTATTATTATACTACAGTATTTTTCAACGCCCAAATCTCGGAATGTATTAGTACTAGAAAACACAAGTTTGGTAAGTATGTTGGGGTAAATGAGTTCTATGCCTTTGGCTCATAACGGATATTGTCCGCATTTACCCCGTGGAGTTATCTCCCTTTATATGAAAAAATGTCATTTTATTATCTCGGAAATTATAAGGAGCAGAGCATTGAAAATTGGACTGTATGCACATCTCGATATGCCCTACTGCCCACGGGCATCAGAACTTGTGTCCGCGCTTTCCCTGAGGAGTTACCGCCCATAGTTGGCAAACCTCTATTTGATTGTACTCTGTTGTCCTCTTGTATCATTCCAGATAACTGCATGTGGTTTTCATAGTCGTGTTGACCGTTGTCAGTTTAGTCAGAGAAGGAAATTTTGACAGGGTCGGACATATATTTTGACACTGGGGTGGGGGGCAAATTGTTTGCAAAATAAAATTTTGATTGACATTCATATATTTAAGTTTATGTATTTCCCGAACGAAAACAAACTCATACCGGAAAGGATTTTTGAAATCCGAGAAGAAATGCAAGAGTTACGGGCCCTCAAAGTTTGCAATTTGGGCCCATGTGCTTGATAACACATCTCCTCCGAAGATGTCGAAGTTTGGATGTCAGCTGATACGCCAACGTGTGCGGACGGAAGAGGGCACGCGGTGGGCCAAATTTTGCCAGTGTCGGTTCATTATTGTGGGTCTGGGGAGGGGTGGTCCGTGGTACCAATTTTTAATTCTTCTCGGAATCAGATGAAACTTGGAATATAACATCTGAAACATCAGCCGATCTAGAAACTGGAAAAATTTCGAAAATCCATCGAAAACTAAAAGAATCGCGGGCCCTCAAACTTTGCAATTTTGGGCCCATGTGCTTGATAACACATCTCCTCCGAAGATATCGAACATAGGATGTCATCTGATACGAAAATGCGTACGGACTGGAGACGGCACGCGGTGGGCCAAATTTTGCCAGTGTCGGTTCATTATTGTGGGTCTGGGGAGGGGTGGTCCGTGGTGCCGAATTTTAATTCTTCTCGGAATCAGATGAAACTTGGAATATAATATCTGCAACATCAGCCGATCTCGAAGCTGAACACAGATCGTAAATACGTTGGAAAATGGCGGAGATTTTGGCCGTACAAGTTTGAATTTGGGCCCATATGCTTTCCAATAATCAAAGTGTTATCCGTCTCCAAATCAGATGAAATTTATACTATGCAATCTATGTCAGCCGCAAATCACAAAACTGGAAACAACTTTAAAATCCGTTGGAAACTGACGAAGTTACGGGGCCTCAAACTTAGCAGTTTGTGCCAGGGGTTGATGTTTTCCCAATCCCGTCACCCAATTTCGAGGCAGGGGTGGGGTCACGTCCAAACACTTGAGATCAACCTACACATATTAGGACAACATATAATCACCATACTTCATATTTTCCGTCCATAAACTGCGATTCTTTCCACTCATGATTGATCCTATTATTATACTTCCATGGTGTAACCAAGGAAGTATATTGTTTTTCTACTGCGGCCGTTTTCTGTTTAATTGGAAATACTCAGAAACTAATGGGAGGAGGACCGCGAAATCTCTAGCGAATGAAGGCATCTAAGGTCTACTAAAAATAATGGTATCCGGATGTTGGTCCAATATCTTTTAACAGAGTTATGGCCCTTTTTCGATTATTTTTCATTATTATTATTATTATTATTATACTACAGTATTTTTCAACGCCCAAATCTCGGAATGTATTAGTACTAGAAAACACAAGTTTGGTAAGTATGTTGGGGTAAATGAGTTCTATGCCTTTGGCTCATAACGGATATTGTCCGCATTTACCCCGTGGAGTTATCTCCCTTTATATGAAAAAATGTCATTTTATTATCTCGGAAATTATAAGGAGCAGAGCATTGAAAATTGGACTGTATGCACATCTCGATATGCCCTACTGCCCACGGGCATCAGAACTTGTGTCCGCGCTTTCCCTGAGGAGTTACCGCCCATAGTTGGCAAACCTCTATTTGATTGTACTCTGTTGTCCTCTTGTATCATTCCAGATAACTGCATGTGGTTTTCATAGTCGTGTTGACCGTTGTCAGTTTAGTCAGAGAAGGAAATTTTGACAGGGTCGGACATATATTTTGACACTGGGGTGGGGGGCAAATTGTTTGCAAAATAAAATTTTGATTGACATTCATATATTTAAGTTTATGTATTTCCCGAACGAAAACAAACTCATACCGGAAAGGATTTTTGAAATCCGAGAAGAAATGCAAGAGTTACGGGCCCTCAAAGTTTGCAATTTGGGCCCATGTGCTTGATAACACATCTCCTCCGAAGATGTCGAAGTTTGGATGTCAGCTGATACGCCAACGTGTGCGGACGGAAGAGGGCACGCGGTGGGCCAAATTTTGCCAGTGTCGGTTCATTATTGTGGGTCTGGGGAGGGGTGGTCCGTGGTACCAATTTTTAATTCTTCTCGGAATCAGATGAAACTTGGAATATAACATCTGCAACATCAGCCGATCTAGAAACTGGAAAAATTTCGAAAATCCATCGAAAACTAAAAGAATCGCGGGCCCTCAAACTTTGCAATTTTGGGCCCATGTGCTTGATAACACATCTCCTCCGAAGATATCGAACATAGGATGTCATCTGATACGAAAATGCGTACGGACTGGAGACGGCACGCGGTGGGCCAAATTTTGCCAGTGTCGGTTCATTATTGTGGGTCTGGGGAGGGGTGGTCCGTGGTGCCGAATTTTAATTCTTCTCGGAATCAGATGAAACTTGGAATATAATATCTGCAACATCAGCCGATCTCGAAGCTGAACACAGATCGTAAATACGTTGGAAAATGGCGGAGATTTTGGCCGTACAAGTTTGAATTTGGGCCCATATGCTTTCCAATAATCAAAGTGTTATCCGTCTCCAAATCAGATGAAATTTATACTATGCAATCTATGTCAGCCGCAAATCACAAAACTGGAAACAACTTTAAAATCCGTTGGAAACTGACGAAGTTACGGGGCCTCAAACTTAGCAGTTTGTGCCAGGGGTTGATGTTTTCCCAATCCCGTCACCCAATTTCGAGGCAGGGGTGGGGTCACGTCCAAACACTTGAGATCAACCTACACATATTAGGACAACATATAATCACCATACTTCATATTTTCCGTCCATAAACTGCGATTCTTTCCACTCATGATTGATCCTATTATTATACTTCCATGGTGTAACCAAGGAAGTATATTGTTTTTCTACTGCGGCCGTTTTCTGTTTAATTGGAAATACTCAGAAACTAATGGGAGGAGGACCGCGAAATCTCTAGCGAATGAAGGCATCTAAGGTCTACTAAAAATAATGGTATCCGGATGTTGGTCCAATATCTTTTAACAGAGTTATGGCCCTTTTTCGATTATTTTTCATTATTATTATTATTATTATTATACTACAGTATTTTTCAACGCCCAAATCTCGGAATGTATTAGTACTAGAAAACACAAGTTTGGTAAGTATGTTGGGGTAAATGAGTTCTATGCCTTTGGCTCATAACGGATATTGTCCGCATTTACCCCGTGGAGTTATCTCCCTTTATATGAAAAAATGTCATTTTATTATCTCGGAAATTATAAGGAGCAGAGCATTGAAAATTGGACTGTATGCACATCTCGATATGCCCTACTGCCCACGGGCATCAGAACTTGTGTCCGCGCTTTCCCTGAGGAGTTACCGCCCATAGTTGGCAAACCTCTATTTGATTGTACTCTGTTGTCCTCTTGTATCATTCCAGATAACTGCATGTGGTTTTCATAGTCGTGTTGACCGTTGTCAGTTTAGTCAGAGAAGGAAATTTTGACAGGGTCGGACATATATTTTGACACTGGGGTGGGGGGCAAATTGTTTGCAAAATAAAATTTTGATTGACATTCATATATTTAAGTTTATGTATTTCCCGAACGAAAACAAACTCATACCGGAAAGGATTTTTGAAATCCGAGAAGAAATGCAAGAGTTACGGGCCCTCAAAGTTTGCAATTTGGGCCCATGTGCTTGATAACACATCTCCTCCGAAGATGTCGAAGTTTGGATGTCAGCTGATACGCCAACGTGTGCGGACGGAAGAGGGCACGCGGTGGGCCAAATTTTGCCAGTGTCGGTTCATTATTGTGGGTCTGGGGAGGGGTGGTCCGTGGTACCAATTTTTAATTCTTCTCGGAATCAGATGAAACTTGGAATATAACATCTGCAACATCAGCCGATCTAGAAACTGGAAAAATTTCGAAAATCCATCGAAAACTAAAAGAATCGCGGGCCCTCAAACTTTGCAATTTTGGGCCCATGTGCTTGATAACACATCTCCTCCGAAGATATCGAACATAGGATGTCATCTGATACGAAAATGCGTACGGACTGGAGACGGCACGCGGTGGGCCAAATTTTGCCAGTGTCGGTTCATTATTGTGGGTCTGGGGAGGGGTGGTCCGTGGTGCCGAATTTTAATTCTTCTCGGAATCAGATGAAACTTGGAATATAATATCTGCAACATCAGCCGATCTCGAAGCTGAACACAGATCGTAAATACGTTGGAAAATGGCGGAGATTTTGGCCGTACAAGTTTGAATTTGGGCCCATATGCTTTCCAATAATCAAAGTGTTATCCGTCTCCAAATCAGATGAAATTTATACTATGCAATCTATGTCAGCCGCAAATCACAAAACTGGAAACAACTTTAAAATCCGTTGGAAACTGACGAAGTTACGGGGCCTCAAACTTAGCAGTTTGTGCCAGGGGTTGATGTTTTCCCAATCCCGTCACCCAATTTCGAGGCAGGGGTGGGGTCACGTCCAAACACTTGAGATCAACCTACACATATTAGGACAACATATAATCACCATACTTCATATTTTCCGTCCATAAACTGCGATTCTTTCCACTCATGATTGATCCTATTATTATACTTCCATGGTGTAACCAAGGAAGTATATTGTTTTTCTACTGCGGCCGTTTTCTGTTTAATTGGAAATACTCAGAAACTAATGGGAGGAGGACCGCGAAATCTCTAGCGAATGAAGGCATCTAAGGTCTACTAAAAATAATGGTATCCGGATGTTGGTCCAATATCTTTTAACAGAGTTATGGCCCTTTTTCGATTATTTTTCATTATTATTATTATTATTATTATACTACAGTATTTTTCAACGCCCAAATCTCGGAATGTATTAGTACTAGAAAACACAAGTTTGGTAAGTATGTTGGGGTAAATGAGTTCTATGCCTTTGGCTCATAACGGATATTGTCCGCATTTACCCCGTGGAGTTATCTCCCTTTATATGAAAAAATGTCATTTTATTATCTCGGAAATTATAAGGAGCAGAGCATTGAAAATTGGACTGTATGCACATCTCGATATGCCCTACTGCCCACGGGCATCAGAACTTGTGTCCGCGCTTTCCCTGAGGAGTTACCGCCCATAGTTGGCAAACCTCTATTTGATTGTACTCTGTTGTCCTCTTGTATCATTCCAGATAACTGCATGTGGTTTTCATAGTCGTGTTGACCGTTGTCAGTTTAGTCAGAGAAGGAAATTTTGACAGGGTCGGACATATATTTTGACACTGGGGTGGGGGGCAAATTGTTTGCAAAATAAAATTTTGATTGACATTCATATATTTAAGTTTATGTATTTCCCGAACGAAAACAAACTCATACCGGAAAGGATTTTTGAAATCCGAGAAGAAATGCAAGAGTTACGGGCCCTCAAAGTTTGCAATTTGGGCCCATGTGCTTGATAACACATCTCCTCCGAAGATGTCGAAGTTTGGATGTCAGCTGATACGCCAACGTGTGCGGACGGAAGAGGGCACGCGGTGGGCCAAATTTTGCCAGTGTCGGTTCATTATTGTGGGTCTGGGGAGGGGTGGTCCGTGGTACCAATTTTTAATTCTTCTCGGAATCAGATGAAACTTGGAATATAACATCTGCAACATCAGCCGATCTAGAAACTGGAAAAATTTCGAAAATCCATCGAAAACTAAAAGAATCGCGGGCCCTCAAACTTTGCAATTTTGGGCCCATGTGCTTGATAACACATCTCCTCCGAAGATATCGAACATAGGATGTCATCTGATACGAAAATGCGTACGGACTGGAGACGGCACGCGGTGGGCCAAATTTTGCCAGTGTCGGTTCATTATTGTGGGTCTGGGGAGGGGTGGTCCGTGGTGCCGAATTTTAATTCTTCTCGGAATCAGATGAAACTTGGAATATAATATCTGCAACATCAGCCGATCTCGAAGCTGAACACAGATCGTAAATACGTTGGAAAATGGCGGAGATTTTGGCCGTACAAGTTTGAATTTGGGCCCATATGCTTTCCAATAATCAAAGTGTTATCCGTCTCCAAATCAGATGAAATTTATACTATGCAATCTATGTCAGCCGCAAATCACAAAACTGGAAACAACTTTAAAATCCGTTGGAAACTGACGAAGTTACGGGGCCTCAAACTTAGCAGTTTGTGCCAGGGGTTGATGTTTTCCCAATCCCGTCACCCAATTTCGAGGCAGGGGTGGGGTCACGTCCAAACACTTGAGATCAACCTACACATATTAGGACAACATATAATCACCATACTTCATATTTTCCGTCCATAAACTGCGATTCTTTCCACTCATGATTGATCCTATTATTATACTTCCATGGTGTAACCAAGGAAGTATATTGTTTTTCTACTGCGGCCGTTTTCTGTTTAATTGGAAATACTCAGAAACTAATGGGAGGAGGACCGCGAAATCTCTAGCGAATGAAGGCATCTAAGGTCTACTAAAAATAATGGTATCCGGATGTTGGTCCAATATCTTTTAACAGAGTTATGGCCCTTTTTCGATTATTTTTCATTATTATTATTATTATTATTATACTACAGTATTTTTCAACGCCCAAATCTCGGAATGTATTAGTACTAGAAAACACAAGTTTGGTAAGTATGTTGGGGTAAATGAGTTCTATGCCTTTGGCTCATAACGGATATTGTCCGCATTTACCCCGTGGAGTTATCTCCCTTTATATGAAAAAATGTCATTTTATTATCTCGGAAATTATAAGGAGCAGAGCATTGAAAATTGGACTGTATGCACATCTCGATATGCCCTACTGCCCACGGGCATCAGAACTTGTGTCCGCGCTTTCCCTGAGGAGTTACCGCCCATAGTTGGCAAACCTCTATTTGATTGTACTCTGTTGTCCTCTTGTATCATTCCAGATAACTGCATGTGGTTTTCATAGTCGTGTTGACCGTTGTCAGTTTAGTCAGAGAAGGAAATTTTGACAGGGTCGGACATATATTTTGACACTGGGGTGGGGGGCAAATTGTTTGCAAAATAAAATTTTGATTGACATTCATATATTTAAGTTTATGTATTTCCCGAACGAAAACAAACTCATACCGGAAAGGATTTTTGAAATCCGAGAAGAAATGCAAGAGTTACGGGCCCTCAAAGTTTGCAATTTGGGCCCATGTGCTTGATAACACATCTCCTCCGAAGATGTCGAAGTTTGGATGTCAGCTGATACGCCAACGTGTGCGGACGGAAGAGGGCACGCGGTGGGCCAAATTTTGCCAGTGTCGGTTCATTATTGTGGGTCTGGGGAGGGGTGGTCCGTGGTACCAATTTTTAATTCTTCTCGGAATCAGATGAAACTTGGAATATAACATCTGCAACATCAGCCGATCTAGAAACTGGAAAAATTTCGAAAATCCATCGAAAACTAAAAGAATCGCGGGCCCTCAAACTTTGCAATTTTGGGCCCATGTGCTTGATAACACATCTCCTCCGAAGATATCGAACATAGGATGTCATCTGATACGAAAATGCGTACGGACTGGAGACGGCACGCGGTGGGCCAAATTTTGCCAGTGTCGGTTCATTATTGTGGGTCTGGGGAGGGGTGGTCCGTGGTGCCGAATTTTAATTCTTCTCGGAATCAGATGAAACTTGGAATATAATATCTGCAACATCAGCCGATCTCGAAGCTGAACACAGATCGTAAATACGTTGGAAAATGGCGGAGATTTTGGCCGTACAAGTTTGAATTTGGGCCCATATGCTTTCCAATAATCAAAGTGTTATCCGTCTCCAAATCAGATGAAATTTATACTATGCAATCTATGTCAGCCGCAAATCACAAAACTGGAAACAACTTTAAAATCCGTTGGAAACTGACGAAGTTACGGGGCCTCAAACTTAGCAGTTTGTGCCAGGGGTTGATGTTTTCCCAATCCCGTCACCCAATTTCGAGGCAGGGGTGGGGTCACGTCCAAACACTTGAGATCAACCTACACATATTAGGACAACATATAATCACCATACTTCATATTTTCCGTCCATAAACTGCGATTCTTTCCACTCATGATTGATCCTATTATTATACTTCCATGGTGTAACCAAGGAAGTATATTGTTTTTCTACTGCGGCCGTTTTCTGTTTAATTGGAAATACTCAGAAACTAATGGGAGGAGGACCGCGAAATCTCTAGCGAATGAAGGCATCTAAGGTCTACTAAAAATAATGGTATCCGGATGTTGGTCCAATATCTTTTAACAGAGTTATGGCCCTTTTTCGATTATTTTTCATTATTATTATTATTATTATTATACTACAGTATTTTTCAACGCCCAAATCTCGGAATGTATTAGTACTAGAAAACACAAGTTTGGTAAGTATGTTGGGGTAAATGAGTTCTATGCCTTTGGCTCATAACGGATATTGTCCGCATTTACCCCGTGGAGTTATCTCCCTTTATATGAAAAAATGTCATTTTATTATCTCGGAAATTATAAGGAGCAGAGCATTGAAAATTGGACTGTATGCACATCTCGATATGCCCTACTGCCCACGGGCATCAGAACTTGTGTCCGCGCTTTCCCTGAGGAGTTACCGCCCATAGTTGGCAAACCTCTATTTGATTGTACTCTGTTGTCCTCTTGTATCATTCCAGATAACTGCATGTGGTTTTCATAGTCGTGTTGACCGTTGTCAGTTTAGTCAGAGAAGGAAATTTTGACAGGGTCGGACATATATTTTGACACTGGGGTGGGGGGCAAATTGTTTGCAAAATAAAATTTTGATTGACATTCATATATTTAAGTTTATGTATTTCCCGAACGAAAACAAACTCATACCGGAAAGGATTTTTGAAATCCGAGAAGAAATGCAAGAGTTACGGGCCCTCAAAGTTTGCAATTTGGGCCCATGTGCTTGATAACACATCTCCTCCGAAGATGTCGAAGTTTGGATGTCAGCTGATACGCCAACGTGTGCGGACGGAAGAGGGCACGCGGTGGGC
Organism: Siphonodentalium dalli; assembly: GCA_032622095.1. NCBI lineage: Eukaryota > Metazoa > Mollusca > Scaphopoda > Gadilida > Siphonodentaliidae > Siphonodentalium > Siphonodentalium dalli. The sequence continues at coordinate 166,875,782 of CP136066.1, read as the reverse complement.
CAAATTTTGCCAGTGTCGGTTCATTATTGTGGGTCTGGGGAGGGGTGGTCCGTGGTACCAATTTTTAATTCTTCTCGGAATCAGATGAAACTTGGAATATAACATCTGCAACATCAGCCGATCTAGAAACTGGAAAAATTTCGAAAATCCATCGAAAACTAAAAGAATCGCGGGCCCTCAAACTTTGCAATTTTGGGCCCATGTGCTTGATAACACATCTCCTCCGAAGATATCGAACATAGGATGTCATCTGATACGAAAATGCGTACGGACTGGAGACGGCACGCGGTGGGCCAAATTTTGCCAGTGTCGGTTCATTATTGTGGGTCTGGGGAGGGGTGGTCCGTGGTGCCGAATTTTAATTCTTCTCGGAATCAGATGAAACTTGGAATATAATATCTGCAACATCAGCCGATCTCGAAGCTGAACACAGATCGTAAATACGTTGGAAAATGGCGGAGATTTTGGCCGTACAAGTTTGAATTTGGGCCCATATGCTTTCCAATAATCAAAGTGTTATCCGTCTCCAAATCAGATGAAATTTATACTATGCAATCTATGTCAGCCGCAAATCACAAAACTGGAAACAACTTTAAAATCCGTTGGAAACTGACGAAGTTACGGGGCCTCAAACTTAGCAGTTTGTGCCAGGGGTTGATGTTTTCCCAATCCCGTCACCCAATTTCGAGGCAGGGGTGGGGTCACGTCCAAACACTTGAGATCAACCTACACATATTAGGACAACATATAATCACCATACTTCATATTTTCCGTCCATAAACTGCGATTCTTTCCACTCATGATTGATCCTATTATTATACTTCCATGGTGTAACCAAGGAAGTATATTGTTTTTCTACTGCGGCCGTTTTCTGTTTAATTGGAAATACTCAGAAACTAATGGGAGGAGGACCGCGAAATCTCTAGCGAATGAAGGCATCTAAGGTCTACTAAAAATAATGGTATCCGGATGTTGGTCCAATATCTTTTAACAGAGTTATGGCCCTTTTTCGATTATTTTTCATTATTATTATTATTATTATTATACTACAGTATTTTTCAACGCCCAAATCTCGGAATGTATTAGTACTAGAAAACACAAGTTTGGTAAGTATGTTGGGGTAAATGAGTTCTATGCCTTTGGCTCATAACGGATATTGTCCGCATTTACCCCGTGGAGTTATCTCCCTTTATATGAAAAAATGTCATTTTATTATCTCGGAAATTATAAGGAGCAGAGCATTGAAAATTGGACTGTATGCACATCTCGATATGCCCTACTGCCCACGGGCATCAGAACTTGTGTCCGCGCTTTCCCTGAGGAGTTACCGCCCATAGTTGGCAAACCTCTATTTGATTGTACTCTGTTGTCCTCTTGTATCATTCCAGATAACTGCATGTGGTTTTCATAGTCGTGTTGACCGTTGTCAGTTTAGTCAGAGAAGGAAATTTTGACAGGGTCGGACATATATTTTGACACTGGGGTGGGGGGCAAATTGTTTGCAAAATAAAATTTTGATTGACATTCATATATTTAAGTTTATGTATTTCCCGAACGAAAACAAACTCATACCGGAAAGGATTTTTGAAATCCGAGAAGAAATGCAAGAGTTACGGGCCCTCAAAGTTTGCAATTTGGGCCCATGTGCTTGATAACACATCTCCTCCGAAGATTCATTTTATGCTACACCCGAAACGGAGATGACTTTTGGGAAATCCAGAGTCCAAAACGGATCGAAATCGCCCTGTTCCAGAAAAGTCGTTCATTTTGTTTTCACTTTTTGAAAAAGGCTCCAATATTTCAACCAAAACTTTTGGACTTAAAACATTATTTTTTTCTCAGTCAAGTGAAAAGAGCTCTTCAAAATAATTCCGCTTATATATATAATATATATTATCTATATATACGCCAAAAATTTGTCACTCCCCTCTCTCCTTCCTCCGGCTACCCCATCCCCCGTGGGATGGAACCTACCTCCGATTCGAATACACCCGTCATGCCGCGGGCCAGTCTCATTCCTCTACCAGAGAACTGATAGAACGCCCGTCGAATACCAACAATCATTTCCAGAGTGCTATATTGGTATGAGTTCATATCGGAGCCGTTATAAAGCAAATAACTTGGATTTTAATATAAACCCACCTATTCGTAAATTGTGTAGCCCATGGTGTGTGGTAAATTATCATTTTATCGTGTATAGTGTGTCATGAGCTATCTGCGTGCGTGCATTTCACTTTTGTATTTTCTTTCGCATCTTCAACGCACTGCATATCATATACAACCAAACAAAATACAAACATTACATTAATTTGATCACACAAGACTTCGTTATATGGTGTATATTTCTACTAACGTAATGACGACGTATAGCCAATTATTCCATTTGCGATAACAACGATAAACACATAGAAACATGCAAACATCATCAGTTTCGTAAGATCAATTTGTATATTGTTTATATTCTAGTTATTTATCGAATATAAAAAGCATCTTTACATTATCTTTAGTTTGGTATTATTCATATTTGATGATTAAAATACACCAAAACATGTTAAAAATAAAAAATAAAAAAAGATAATTTGACGGGATTCGAACTCACGTCGCAATAAAACACAAACTGAATGTTTGACGCTCTCTCCACTCGGCTACGCACTGCGCTGTTAATTTATAAGAAAATATATTAGTATTAAATATGTAGGCATATAACTGTGTATATTTAAACTTTATATCCAAACTGATTGAAATCGAATATAAAAAGCATCTTTACATTATCTTTAGTTTGGTATTATTCGTATTTGATGATTAAAATACACCAAAACATGTTAAAAATAAAAAATAAAAAAAGATAATTTGACGGGATTCGAACTCACGTCGCAATAAAAACACAAGCTGAAGGTTTGACGCTCTGACCACTCGACTACGCACTGCGCTATTAATTTATAAGAAAATATATTAGTATTAAATATATAGGCATATAACTGTGTATATTTAAACTTTATATCCAAACTGATTGAAATGCGTGACTATATATATATACCCCTTTCCGCTATACGGGGAACAGGAAAATGCACCTATTCTTCCCACCAAATCCAAAAGGGCTAATTAAAGAGCAAGGTAATGCCGTAGCAGGTACATTTGGATATTCTATTCACGCCCCCCCCCCAAATCTTGACCGCTATACTTCAAATTCAAACATCGAGAATTTTTTTTTTGACGAGTACATCTGATAGCTAGTGTTCACGCGCATCTAGAGCGCAATTTTCTAATTTTCAGATGGAACGGAACGGTTTACTCGTGACAACGCTATATATCATAAATATGTATACTTCTGTAGTCTATCACTAGCCGATTTTTAGCCCCAAATCCAAACGGGCCGATGTAGGAGCGAGTTTAATGCGGTGGTACATAAGCCGGTATACTGTAGGTATGACTCTAAAATTTGACCTCTCTAATATAAACGCAACCTGCTCAAGGGAGTGTTTGTGTCGGGTGGGTTCAGATTTGGAAAATTCCACCGAAGATCAAATGGGCAAAATTACTCCGAAAATCATATATTGAGATAAAAACTTTTCGATGAGTGGATGTGATAAGTAGTATATACACGCAAGATTAGTACACTTTTTAATGATTTATATTGAACGGTTTAACCCTGGTAGCGTATAACGTTGTGACCGGTGATATATATTACTCAAATTCAAACCCTCTCTTCATGACGCAAATTCAAACGGACTTAGCAAGAAGCAAGGCAAATGCATGAATATGCTCACCGATATACTATATAGGTATGTCCGCTCTACTGTAAAAGTAACATATTGTCACGATTTGACCTGTCCAAAACACTCCCCGGACAAAAGTTTTCCTAGGTATAAAATTTCGTCGAAATCCGATCGTTTTACTCGATTTGACCTTGAACTTACCATTTCGAATGTCAATGTCAGGTCGGGGTCACGACTTGACCCGCCCAAAAGACTCCCCGGACAAAAGTACCCCTAGGTATCAAATTTCGTGGAAATCCGCATGTTTTACCCGATTTGACCTTCGATTGACCATTTTGAAGACCAAGGTCAGGTCGGGATGGGATGGGATGGGATGGAATACCATGGAAGTATATCTGATTCCATGGAATCTGACCTCTAGTTATTATTATTATTATACTACAGTATTTTTCAACGCCCAAATCTCGGAATGTATTAGTACTAGAAAACTCAAGTTTGGTAAGTATGTTGGGGTAAATGAGTTCTATGCCTTTGGCTCATAACGGATATTGTCCGCATTTACCCCGTGGAGTTATCTCCCTTTATATGAAAAAATGTCATTTTATTATCTCGGAAATTATAAGGAGCAGAGCATCGAAAATTGGACTGTATACACATCTCGATATGCCCTACTGCCCACGGGCTTCAGAACTTGTGTCCGCGCTTTCCCTGAGGAGTTACCGCCCATAGTTGGCAAACCTCTATTTGATTGTACTCTGTTGTCCTCTTGTATCATTCCAGATAACTGCATGTGGTTTTCATAATCGTGTTGACCGTTGTCAGTTTAGTCAGAGAAGGAAATTTTGACAGGGTCGGACATATATTTTGACACTGGGGTGGGGGGCAAATTGTTTGCAAAATAAAATTTTGATTGACATTCATATATTTAAGTTTATGTATTTCCCGAACGAAAACAAACTCATACCGGAAAGGATTTTTGAAATCCGAGAAGAAATGCAAGAGTTACGGGCCCTCAAAGTTTGCAATTTGGGCCCATGTGCTTGATAACACATCTCCTCCGAAGATGTCGAAGTTTGGATGTCAGCTGATACGCCAACGTGTGCGGACGGAAGAGGGCACGCGGTGGGCCAAATTTTGCCAGTGTCGGTTCATTATTGTGGGTCTGGGGAGGGGTGGTCCGTGGTACCAATTTTTAATTCTTCTCGGAATCAGATGAAACTTGGAATATAACATCTGCAACATCAGCCGATCTAGAAACTGGACGAATTTCGAAAATCCATCGAAAACTAAAAGAATCGCGGGCCCTCAAACTTTGCAATTTTGGGCCCATGTGCTTGATAACACATCTCCTCCGAAGATATCGAACATAGGATGTCATCTGATACGAAAATGCGTACGGACTGGAGACGGCACGCGGTGGGCCAAATGTTGCCAGTGTCGGTTCATTATTGTGGGTCTGGGGAGGGGTGGTCCGTGGTGCCGAATTTTAATTCTTCTCGGAATCAGATGAAACTTGGAATATAATATCTGCAACATCAGCCGATCTCGAAGCTGAACACAGATCGTAAATACGTTGGAAAATGGCGGAGATCTTGGCCGTACAAGTTTGAATTTGGGCCCATATGCTTTCCAATAATCAAAGTGTTATCCGTATCCAAATCAGATGAAATTTATACTATGCAATCTATGTCAGCCGCAAATCACAAAACTGGAAACAACTTTAAAATCCGTTGGAAACTGACGAAGTTACGGGGCCTCAAACTTAGCAGTTTGTGCCAGGGGTTGATGTTTTCCCAATCCCGTCACCCAATTTCGAGGCAGGGGTGGGGTCACGTCCAAACACTTGAGATCAACCTACACATATTAGGACAACATATAATCACCATACTTCATATTTTCCGTCCATAAACTGCGATTCTTTCCACTCATGATTGATCCTATTATTATACTTCCATGGTGTAACCAAGGAAGTATATTGTTTTTCTACTGCGGCCGTTTTCTGTTTAATTGGAAATACTCAGAAACTAATGGGAGGAGGACCGCGAAATCTCTAGCGAATGAAGGCATCTAAGGTCTACTAAAAATAATGGTATCCGGATGTTGGTCCAATATCTTTTAACAGAGTTATGGCCCTTTTTCGATTATTTTTCATTATTATTATTATTATTATTATTATTATACTACAGTATTTTTCAACGCCCAAATCTCGGAATGTATTAGTACTAGAAAACTCAAGTTTGGTAAGTATGTTGGGGTAAATGAGTTCTATGCCTTTGGCTCATAACGGATATTGTCCGCATTTACCCCGTGGAGTTATCTCCCTTTATATGAAAAAATGTCATTTTATTATCTCGGAAATTATAAGGAGCAGAGCATCGAAAATTGGACTGTATACACATCTCGATATGCCCTACTGCCCACGGGCTTCAGAACTTGTGTCCGCGCTTTCCCTGAGGAGTTACCGCCCATAGTTGGCAAACCTCTATTTGATTGTACTCTGTTGTCCTCTTGTATCATTCCAGATAACTGCATGTGGTTTTCATAATCGTGTTGACCGTTGTCAGTTTAGTCAGAGAAGGAAATTTTGACAGGGTCGGACATATATTTTGACACTGGGGTGGGGGGCAAATTGTTTGCAAAATAAAATTTTGATTGACATTCATATATTTAAGTTTATGTATTTCCCGAACGAAAACAAACTCATACCGGAAAGGATTTTTGAAATCCGAGAAGAAATGCAAGAGTTACGGGCCCTCAAAGTTTGCAATTTGGGCCCATGTGCTTGATAACACATCTCCTCCGAAGATGTCGAAGTTTGGATGTCAGCTGATACGCCAACGTGTGCGGACGGAAGAGGGCACGCGGTGGGCCAAATTTTGCCAGTGTCGGTTCATTATTGTGGGTCTGGGGAGGGGTGGTCCGTGGTACCAATTTTTAATTCTTCTCGGAATCAGATGAAACTTGGAATATAACATCTGCAACATCAGCCGATCTAGAAACTGGACGAATTTCGAAAATCCATCGAAAACTAAAAGAATCGCGGGCCCTCAAACTTTGCAATTTTGGGCCCATGTGCTTGATAACACATCTCCTCCGAAGATATCGAACATAGGATGTCATCTGATACGAAAATGCGTACGGACTGGAGACGGCACGCGGTGGGCCAAATGTTGCCAGTGTCGGTTCATTATTGTGGGTCTGGGGAGGGGTGGTCCGTGGTGCCGAATTTTAATTCTTCTCGGAATCAGATGAAACTTGGAATATAATATCTGCAACATCAGCCGATCTCGAAGCTGAACACAGATCGTAAATACGTTGGAAAATGGCGGAGATCTTGGCCGTACAAGTTTGAATTTGGGCCCATATGCTTTCCAATAATCAAAGTGTTATCCGTATCCAAATCAGATGAAATTTATACTATGCAATCTATGTCAGCCGCAAATCACAAAACTGGAAACAACTTTAAAATCCGTTGGAAACTGACGAAGTTACGGGGCCTCAAACTTAGCAGTTTGTGCCAGGGGTTGATGTTTTCCCAATCCCGTCACCCAATTTCGAGGCAGGGGTGGGGTCACGTCCAAACACTTGAGATCAACCTACACATATTAGGACAACATATAATCACCATACTTCATATTTTCCGTCCATAAACTGCGATTCTTTCCACTCATGATTGATCCTATTATTATACTTCCATGGTGTAACCAAGGAAGTATATTGTTTTTCTACTGCGGCCGTTTTCTGTTTAATTGGAAATACTCAGAAACTAATGGGAGGAGGACCGCGAAATCTCTAGCGAATGAAGGCATCTAAGGTCTACTAAAAATAATGGTATCCGGATGTTGGTCCAATATCTTTTAACAGAGTTATGGCCCTTTTTCGATTATTTTTCATTATTATTATTATTATTATTATTATTATACTACAGTATTTTTCAACGCCCAAATCTCGGAATGTATTAGTACTAGAAAACTCAAGTTTGGTAAGTATGTTGGGGTAAATGAGTTCTATGCCTTTGGCTCATAACGGATATTGTCCGCATTTACCCCGTGGAGTTATCTCCCTTTATATGAAAAAATGTCATTTTATTATCTCGGAAATTATAAGGAGCAGAGCATCGAAAATTGGACTGTATACACATCTCGATATGCCCTACTGCCCACGGGCTTCAGAACTTGTGTCCGCGCTTTCCCTGAGGAGTTACCGCCCATAGTTGGCAAACCTCTATTTGATTGTACTCTGTTGTCCTCTTGTATCATTCCAGATAACTGCATGTGGTTTTCATAATCGTGTTGACCGTTGTCAGTTTAGTCAGAGAAGGAAATTTTGACAGGGTCGGACATATATTTTGACACTGGGGTGGGGGGGCAAATTGTTTGCAAAATAAAATTTTGATTGACATTCATATATTTAAGTTTATGTATTTCCCGAACGAAAACAAACTCATACCGGAAAGGATTTTTGAAATCCGAGAAGAAATGCAAGAGTTACGGGCCCTCAAAGTTTGCAATTTGGGCCCATGTGCTTGATAACACATCTCCTCCGAAGATGTCGAAGTTTGGATGTCAGCTGATACGCCAACGTGTGCGGACGGAAGAGGGCACGCGGTGTGCCAAATTTTGCCAGTGTCGGTTCATTATTGTGGGTCTGGGGAGGGGTGGTCCGTGGTACCAATTTTTAATTCTTCTCGGAATCAGATGAAACTTGGAATATAACATCTGCAACATCAGCCGATCTAGAAACTGGACGAATTTCGAAAATCCATCGAAAACTAAAAGAATCGCGGGCCCTCAAACTTTGCAATTTTGGGCCCATGTGCTTGATAACACATCTCCTCCGAAGATATCGAACATAGGATGTCATCTGATACGAAAATGCGTACGGACTGGAGACGGCACGCGGTGGGCCAAATGTTGCCAGTGTCGGTTCATTATTGTGGGTCTGGGGAGGGGTGGTCCGTGGTGCCGAATTTTAATTCTTCTCGGAATCAGATGAAACTTGGAATATAATATCTGCAACATCAGCCGATCTCGAAGCTGAACACAGATCGTAAATACGTTGGAAAATGGCGGAGATCTTGGCCGTACAAGTTTGAATTTGGGCCCATATGCTTTCCAATAATCAAAGTGTTATCCGTATCCAAATCAGATGAAATTTATACTATGCAATCTATGTCAGCCGCAAATCACAAAACTGGAAACAACTTTAAAATCCGTTGGAAACTGACGAAGTTACGGGGCCTCAAACTTAGCAGTTTGTGCCAGGGGTTGATGTTTTCCCAATCCCGTCACCCAATTTCGAGGCAGGGGTGGGGTCACGTTCAAACACTTGAGATCAACCTACACATATTAGGACAACATATAATCACCATACTTCATATTTTCCGTCCATAAACTGCGATTCTTTCCACTCATGATTGATCCTATTATTATACTTCCATGGTGTAACCAAGGAAGTATATTGTTTTTCTACTGCGGCCGTTTTCTGTTTAATTGGAAATACTCAGAAACTAATGGGAGGAGGACCGCGAAATCTCTAGCGAATGAAGGCATCTAAGGTCTACTAAAAATAATGGTATCCGGATGTTGGTCCAATATCTTTTAACAGAGTTATGGCCCTTTTTCGATTATTTTTCATTATTATTATTATTATTATTATTATTATACTACAGTATTTTTCAACGCCCAAATCTCGGAATGTATTAGTACTAGAAAACTCAAGTTTGGTAAGTATGTTGGGGTAAATGAGTTCTATGCCTTTGGCTCATAACGGATATTGTCCGCATTTACCCCGTGGAGTTATCTCCCTTTATATGAAAAAATGTCATTTTATTATCTCGGAAATTATAAGGAGCAGAGCATCGAAAATTGGACTGTATACACATCTCGATATGCCCTACTGCCCACGGGCTTCAGAACTTGTGTCCGCGCTTTCCCTGAGGAGTTACCGCCCATAGTTGGCAAACCTCTATTTGATTGTACTCTGTTGTCCTCTTGTATCATTCCAGATAACTGCATGTGGTTTTCATAATCGTGTTGACCGTTGTCAGTTTAGTCAGAGAAGGAAATTTTGACAGGGTCGGACATATATTTTGACACTGGGGTGGGGGGCAAATTGTTTGCAAAATAAAATTTTGATTGACATTCATATATTTAAGTTTATGTATTTCCCGAACGAAAACAAACTCATACCGGAAAGGATTTTTGAAATCCGAGAAGAAATGCAAGAGTTACGGGCCCTCAAAGTTTGCAATTTGGGCCCATGTGCTTGATAACACATCTCCTCCGAAGATGTCGAAGTTTGGATGTCAGCTGATACGCCAACGTGTGCGGACGGAAGAGGGCACGCGGTGGGCCAAATTTTGCCAGTGTCGGTTCATTATTGTGGGTCTGGGGAGGGGTGGTCCGTGGTACCAATTTTTAATTCTTCTCGGAATCAGATGAAACTTGGAATATAACATCTGCAACATCAGCCGATCTAGAAACTGGACGAATTTCGAAAATCCATCGAAAACTAAAAGAATCGCGGGCCCTCAAACTTTGCAATTTTGGGCCCATGTGCTTGATAACACATCTCCTCCGAAGATATCGAACATAGGATGTCATCTGATACGAAAATGCGTACGGACTGGAGACGGCACGCGGTGGGCCAAATGTTGCCAGTGTCGGTTCATTATTGTGGGTCTGGGGAGGGGTGGTCCGTGGTGCCGAATTTTAATTCTTCTCGGAATCAGATGAAACTTGGAATATAATATCTGCAACATCAGCCGATCTCGAAGCTGAACACAGATCGTAAATACGTTGGAAAATGGCGGAGATCTTGGCCGTACAAGTTTGAATTTGGGCCCATATGCTTTCCAATAATCAAAGTGTTATCCGTATCCAAATCAGATGAAATTTATACTATGCAATCTATGTCAGCCGCAAATCACAAAACTGGAAACAACTTTAAAATCCGTTGGAAACTGACGAAGTTACGGGGCCTCAAACTTAGCAGTTTGTGCCAGGGGTTGATGTTTTCCCAATCCCGTCACCCAATTTCGAGGCAGGGGTGGGGTCACGTCCAAACACTTGAGATCAACCTACACATATTAGGACAACATATAATCACCATACTTCATATTTTCCGTCCATAAACTGCGATTCTTTCCACTCATGATTGATCCTATTATTATACTTCCATGGTGTAACCAAGGAAGTATATTGTTTTTCTACTGCGGCCGTTTTCTGTTTAATTGGAAATACTCAGAAACTAATGGGAGGAGGACCGCGAAATCTCTAGCGAATGAAGGCATCTAAGGTCTACTAAAAATAATGGTATCCGGATGTTGGTCCAATATCTTTTAACAGAGTTATGGCCCTTTTTCGATTATTTTTCATTATTATTATTATTATTATTATTATTATTATACTACAGTATTTTTCAACGCCCAAATCTCGGAATGTATTAGTACTAGAAAACTCAAGTTTGGTAAGTATGTTGGGGTAAATGAGTTCTATGCCTTTGGCTCATAACGGATATTGTCCGCATTTACCCCGTGGAGTTATCTCCCTTTATATGAAAAAATGTCATTTTATTATCTCGGAAATTATAAGGAGCAGAGCATCGAAAATTGGACTGTATACACATCTCGATATGCCCTACTGCCCACGGGCTTCAGAACTTGTGTCCGCGCTTTCCCTGAGGAGTTACCGCCCATAGTTGGCAAACCTCTATTTGATTGTACTCTGTTGTCCTCTTGTATCATTCCAGATAACTGCATGTGGTTTTCATAATCGTGTTGACCGTTGTCAGTTTAGTCAGAGAAGGAAATTTTGACAGGGTCGGACATATATTTTGACACTGGGGTGGGGGGGCAAATTGTTTGCAAAATAAAATTTTGATTGACATTCATATATTTAAGTTTATGTATTTCCCGAACGAAAACAAACTCATACCGGAAAGGATTTTTGAAATCCGAGAAGAAATGCAAGAGTTACGGGCCCTCAAAGTTTGCAATTTGGGCCCATGTGCTTGATAACACATCTCCTCCGAAGATGTCGAAGTTTGGATGTCAGCTGATACGCCAACGTGTGCGGACGGAAGAGGGCACGCGGTGGGCCAAATTTTGCCAGTGTCGGTTCATTATTGTGGGTCTGGGGAGGGGTGGTCCGTGGTACCAATTTTTAATTCTTCTCGGAATCAGATGAAACTTGGAATATAACATCTGCAACATCAGCCGATCTAGAAACTGGACGAATTTCGAAAATCCATCGAAAACTAAAAGAATCGCGGGCCCTCAAACTTTGCAATTTTGGGCCCATGTGCTTGATAACACATCTCCTCCGAAGATATCGAACATAGGATGTCATCTGATACGAAAATGCGTACGGACTGGAGACGGCACGCGGTGGGCCAAATGTTGCCAGTGTCGGTTCATTATTGTGGGTCTGGGGAGGGGTGGTCCGTGGTGCCGAATTTTAATTCTTCTCGGAATCAGATGAAACTTGGAATATAATATCTGCAACATCAGCCGATCTCGAAGCTGAACACAGATCGTAAATACGTTGGAAAATGGCGGAGATCTTGGCCGTACAAGTTTGAATTTGGGCCCATATGCTTTCCAATAATCAAAGTGTTATCCGTATCCAAATCAGATGAAATTTATACTATGCAATCTATGTCAGCCGCAAATCACAAAACTGGAAACAACTTTAAAATCCGTTGGAAACTGACGAAGTTACGGGGCCTCAAACTTAGCAGTTTGTGCCAGGGGTTGATGTTTTCCCAATCCCGTCACCCAATTTCGAGGCAGGGGTGGGGTCACGTCCAAACACTTGAGATCAACCTACACATATTAGGACAACATATAATCACCATACTTCATATTTTCCGTCCATAAACTGCGATTCTTTCCACTCATGATTGATCCTATTATTATACTTCCATGGTGTAACCAAGGAAGTATATTGTTTTTCTACTGCGGCCGTTTTCTGTTTAATTGGAAATACTCAGAAACTAATGGGAGGAGGACCGCGAAATCTCTAGCGAATGAAGGCATCTAAGGTCTACTAAAAATAATGGTATCCGGATGTTGGTCCAATATCTTTTAACAGAGTTATGGCCCTTTTTCGATTATTTTTCATTATTATTATTATTATTATTATTATTATACTACAGTATTTTTCAACGCCCAAATCTCGGAATGTATTAGTACTAGAAAACTCAAGTTTGGTAAGTATGTTGGGGTAAATGAGTTCTATGCCTTTGGCTCATAACGGATATTGTCCGCATTTACCCCGTGGAGTTATCTCCCTTTATATGAAAAAATGTCATTTTATTATCTCGGAAATTATAAGGAGCAGAGCATCGAAAATTGGACTGTATACACATCTCGATATGCCCTACTGCCCACGGGCTTCAGAACTTGTGTCCGCGCTTTCTCTGAGGAGTTACCGCCCATAGTTGGCAAACCTCTATTTGATTGTACTCTGTTGTCCTCTTGTATCATTCCAGATAACTGCATGTGGTTTTCATAATCGTGTTGACCGTTGTCAGTTTAGTCAGAGAAGGAAATTTTGACAGGGTCGGACATATATTTTGACACTGGGGTGGGGGGGCAAATTGTTTGCAAAATAAAATTTTGATTGACATTCATATATTTAAGTTTATGTATTTCCCGAACGAAAACAAACTCATACCGGAAAGGATTTTTGAAATCCGAGAAGAAATGCAAGAGTTACGGGCCCTCAAAGTTTGCAATTTGGGCCCATGTGCTTGATAACACATCTCCTCCGAAGATGTCGAAGTTTGGATGTCAGCTGATACGCCAACGTGTGCGGACGGAAGAGGGCACGCGGTGGGCCAAATTTTGCCAGTGTCGGTTCATTATTGTGGGTCTGGGGAGGGGTGGTCCGTGGTACCAATTTTTAATTCTTCTCGGAATCAGATGAAACTTGGAATATAACATCTGCAACATCAGCCGATCTAGAAACTGGACGAATTTCGAAAATCCATCGAAAACTAAAAGAATCGCGGGCCCTCAAACTTTGCAATTTTGGGCCCATGTGCTTGATAACACATCTCCTCCGAAGATATCGAACATAGGATGTCATCTGATACGAAAATGCGTACGGACTGGAGACGGCACGCGGTGGGCCAAATGTTGCCAGTGTCGGTTCATTATTGTGGGTCTGGGGAGGGGTGGTCCGTGGTGCCGAATTTTAATTCTTCTCGGAATCAGATGAAACTTGGAATATAATATCTGCAACATCAGCCGATCTCGAAGCTGAACACAGATCGTAAATACGTTGGAAAATGGCGGAGATCTTGGCCGTACAAGTTTGAATTTGGGCCCATATGCTTTCCAATAATCAAAGTGTTATCCGTATCCAAATCAGATGAAATTTATACTATGCAATCTATGTCAGCCGCAAATCACAAAACTGGAAACAACTTTAAAATCCGTTGGAAACTGACGAAGTTACGGGGCCTCAAACTTAGCAGTTTGTGCCAGGGGTTGATGTTTTCCCAATCCCGTCACCCAATTTCGAGGCAGGGGTGGGGTCACGTCCAAACACTTGAGATCAACCTACACATATTAGGACAACATATAATCACCATACTTCATATTTTCCGTCCATAAACTGCGATTCTTTCCACTCATGATTGATCCTATTATTATACTTCCATGGTGTAACCAAGGAAGTATATTGTTTTTCTACTGCGGCCGTTTTCTGTTTAATTGGAAATACTCAGAAACTAATGGGAGGAGGACCGCGAAATCTCTAGCGAATGAAGGCATCTAAGGTCTACTAAAAATAATGGTATCCGGATGTTGGTCCAATATCTTTTAACAGAGTTATGGCCCTTTTTCGATTATTTTTCATTATTATTATTATTATTATTATTATTATACTACAGTATTTTTCAACGCCCAAATCTCGGAATGTATTAGTACTAGAAAACTCAAGTTTGGTAAGTATGTTGGGGTAAATGAGTTCTATGCCTTTGGCTCATAACGGATATTGTCCGCATTTACCCCGTGGAGTTATCTCCCTTTATATGAAAAAATGTCATTTTATTATCTCGGAAATTATAAGGAGCAGAGCATCGAAAATTGGACTGTATACACATCTCGATATGCCCTACTGCCCACGGGCTTCAGAACTTGTGTCCGCGCTTTCCCTGAGGAGTTACCGCCCATAGTTGGCAAACCTCTATTTGATTGTACTCTGTTGTCCTCTTGTATCATTCCAGATAACTGCATGTGGTTTTCATAATCGTGTTGACCGTTGTCAGTTTAGTCAGAGAAGGAAATTTTGACAGGGTCGGACATATATTTTGACACTGGGGTGGGGGGCAAATTGTTTGCAAAATAAAATTTTGATTGACATTCATATATTTAAGTTTATGTATTTCCCGAACGAAAACAAACTCATACCGGAAAGGATTTTTGAAATCCGAGAAGAAATGCAAGAGTTACGGGCCCTCAAAGTTTGCAATTTGGGCCCATGTGCTTGATAACACATCTCCTCCGAAGATGTCGAAGTTTGGATGTCAGCTGATACGCCAACGTGTGCGGACGGAAGAGGGCACGCGGTGGGCCAAATTTTGCCAGTGTCGGTTCATTATTGTGGGTCTGGGGAGGGGTGGTCCGTGGTACCAATTTTTAATTCTTCTCGGAATCAGATGAAACTTGGAATATAACATCTGCAACATCAGCCGATCTAGAAACTGGACGAATTTCGAAAATCCATCGAAAACTAAAAGAATCGCGGGCCCTCAAACTTTGCAATTTTGGGCCCATGTGCTTGATAACACATCTCCTCCGAAGATATCGAACATAGGATGTCATCTGATACGAAAATGCGTACGGACTGGAGACGGCACGCGGTGGGCCAAATGTTGCCAGTGTCGGTTCATTATTGTGGGTCTGGGGAGGGGTGGTCCGTGGTGCCGAATTTTAATTCTTCTCGGAATCAGATGAAACTTGGAATATAATATCTGCAACATCAGCCGATCTCGAAGCTGAACACAGATCGTAAATACGTTGGAAAATGGCGGAGATCTTGGCCGTACAAGTTTGAATTTGGGCCCATATGCTTTCCAATAATCAAAGTGTTATCCGTATCCAAATCAGATGAAATTTATACTATGCAATCTATGTCAGCCGCAAATCACAAAACTGGAAACAACTTTAAAATCCGTTGGAAACTGACGAAGTTACGGGGCCTCAAACTTAGCAGTTTGTGCCAGGGGTTGATGTTTTCCCAATCCCGTCACCCAATTTCGAGGCAGGGGTGGGGTCACGTCCAAACACTTGAGATCAACCTACACATATTAGGACAACATATAATCACCATACTTCATATTTTCCGTCCATAAACTGCGATTCTTTCCACTCATGATTGATCCTATTATTATACTTCCATGGTGTAACCAAGGAAGTATATTGTTTTTCTACTGCGGCCGTTTTCTGTTTAATTGGAAATACTCAGAAACTAATGGGAGGAGGACCGCGAAATCTCTAGCGAATGAAGGCATCTAAGGTCTACTAAAAATAATGGTATCCGGATGTTGGTCCAATATCTTTTAACAGAGTTATGGCCCTTTTTCGATTATTTTTCATTATTATTATTATTATTATTATTATTATACTACAGTATTTTTCAACGCCCAAATCTCGGAATGTATTAGTACTAGAAAACTCAAGTTTGGTAAGTATGTTGGGGTAAATGAGTTCTATGCCTTTGGCTCATAACGGATATTGTCCGCATTTACCCCGTGGAGTTATCTCCCTTTATATGAAAAAATGTCATTTTATTATCTCGGAAATTATAAGGAGCAGAGCATCGAAAATTGGACTGTATACACATCTCGATATGCCCTACTGCCCACGGGCTTCAGAACGTGTGTCCGCGCTTTCCCTGAGGAGTTACCGCCCATAGTTGGCAAACCTCTATTTGATTGTACTCTGTTGTCCTCTTGTATCATTCCAGATAACTGCATGTGGTTTTCATAATCGTGTTGACCGTTGTCAGTTTAGTCAGAGAAGGAAATTTTGACAGGGTCGGACATATATTTTGACACTGGGGTGGGGGGCAAATTGTTTGCAAAATAAAATTTTGATTGACATTCATATATTTAAGTTTATGTATTTCCCGAACGAAAACAAACTCATACCGGAAAGGATTTTTGAAATCCGAGAAGAAATGCAAGAGTTACGGGCCCTCAAAGTTTGCAATTTGGGCCCATGTGCTTGATAACACATCTCCTCCGAAGATGTCGAAGTTTGGATGTCAGCTGATACGCCAACGTGTGCGGACGGAAGAGGGCACGCGGTGGGCCAAATTTTGCCAGTGTCGGTTCATTATTGTGGGTCTGGGGAGGGGTGGTCCGTGGTACCAATTTTTAATTCTTCTCGGAATCAGATGAAACTTGGAATATAACATCTGCAACATCAGCCGATCTAGAAACTGGACGAATTTCGAAAATCCATCGAAAACTAAAAGAATCGCGGGCCCTCAAACTTTGCAATTTTGGGCCCATGTGCTTGATAACACATCTCCTCCGAAGATATCGAACATAGGATGTCATCTGATACGAAAATGCGTACGGACTGGAGACGGCACGCGGTGGGCCAAATGTTGCCAGTGTCGGTTCATTATTGTGGGTCTGGGGAGGGGTGGTCCGTGGTGCCGAATTTTAATTCTTCTCGGAATCAGATGAAACTTGGAATATAATATCTGCAACATCAGCCGATCTCGAAGCTGAACACAGATCGTAAATACGTTGGAAAATGGCGGAGATCTTGGCCGTACAAGTTTGAATTTGGGCCCATATGCTTTCCAATAATCAAAGTGTTATCCGTATCCAAATCAGATGAAATTTATACTATGCAATCTATGTCAGCCGCAAATCACAAAACTGGAAACAACTTTAAAATCCGTTGGAAACTGACGAAGTTACGGGGCCTCAAACTTAGCAGTTTGTGCCAGGGGTTGATGTTTTCCCAATCCCGTCACCCAATTTCGAGGCAGGGGTGGGGTCACGTCCAAACACTTGAGATCAACCTACACATATTAGGACAACATATAATCACCATACTTCATATTTTCCGTCCATAAACTGCGATTCTTTCCACTCATGATTGATCCTATTATTATACTTCCATGGTGTAACCAAGGAAGTATATTGTTTTTCTACTGCGGCCGTTTTCTGTTTAATTGGAAATACTCAGAAACTAATGGGAGGAGGACCGCGAAATCTCTAGCGAATGAAGGCATCTAAGGTCTACTAAAAATAATGGTATCCGGATGTTGGTCCAATATCTTTTAACAGAGTTATGGCCCTTTTTCGATTATTTTTCATTATTATTATTATTATTATTATTATTATTATTATTATTATACTACAGTATTTTTCAACGCCCAAATCTCGGAATGTATTAGTACTAGAAAACTCAAGTTTGGTAAGTATGTTGGGGTAAATGAGTTATATGCCTTTGGCTCATAACGGATATTGTCCGCATTTACCCCGTGGAGTTATCTCCCTTTATATGAAAAAATGTCATTTTATTATCTCGGAAATTATAAGGAGCAGAGCATCGAAAATTGGACTGTATACACATCTCGATATGCCCTACTGCCCACGGGCTTCAGAACTTGTGTCCGCGCTTTCCCTGAGGAGTTACCGCCCATAGTTGGCAAACCTCTATTTGATTGTACTCTGTTGTCCTCTTGTATCATTCCAGATAACTGCATGTGGTTTTCATAGTCGTGTTGACCGTTGTCAGTTTAGTCAGAGAAGGAAATTTTGACAGGGTCGGACATATATTTTGACACTGGGGTGGGGGGCAAATTGTTTGCAAAATAAAATTTTGATTGACATTCATATATTTAAGTTTATGTATTTCCCGAACGAAAACAAACTCATACCGGAAAGGATTTTTGAAATCCGAGAAGAAATGCAAGAGTTACGGGCCCTCAAAGTTTGCAATTTGGGCCCATGTGCTTGATAACACATCTCCTCCGAAGATTCAGATTATGCTACACGCGAAACGGAGATGACTTTTGGGAAATCCAGAGTCCAAAACGGATCCAAATCGACCTGTCCCAGAAAAGTCGTTCATTTTGTTTTCACTTTTTGAAAAAGGCTCCAATATTTCAACCAAAACTTTTGGACTTAGAACATTATTTTTTTCTCAGTCAAGTGAAAAGAGCTCTTCAAAATAATTCCGCTTATATATATAATATATATTATCTATATATACGCCAAAAATTTGTCACTCCCCTCTCTCCTTCCTCCGGCTACCCCATCCTCCGTGGGATGGAACCTACCTCCGATTCGAATACACCCGTCTTGCCGCGGGCCAGTCTCATTCCTCTACCAGAGAACTGATAGAACGCCCGTCGAATTCCAACAATCATTTCCAGAGTGCTATATTGGTATGAGTTCATATCGGAGCCGTTATAAAGCAAATAACTTGGATTTTAATATAAACCCACCTATTCGTAAATTGTGTAGCCCATGGTGTGTGGTAAATTATCATTTTATCGTGTATAGTGTGTCATGAGCTATCTGCGTGCGTGCATTTCACTTTTGTATTTTCTTTCGCATCTTCAACGCACTGCATATCATATACAACCAAACAAAATACAAACATTACATTAATTTGATCACACAAGACTTCGTTATATGGTGTATATTTCTACTAACGTAATGACGACGTATAGCCAATTATTCCATTTGCGATAACAACGATAAACACATAGAAACATGCAAACATCATCAGTTTCGTAAGATCAATTTGTATATTGTTTATATTCTAGTTATTTATCGAATATAAAAAGCATCTTTACATTATCTTTAGTTTGGTATTATTCGTATTTGATGATTAAAATACACCAAAACATGTTAAAAATAAAAAATAAAAAAAGATAATTTGACGGGATTCGAACTCACGTCGCAATAAAACACAAACTGAATGTTTGACGCTCTCTCCACTCGGCTACGCACTGCGCTGTTAATTTATAAGAAAATATATTAGTATTAAATATGTAGGCATATAACTGTGTATATTTAAACTTTATATCCAAACTGATTGAAATCGAATATAAAAAGCATCTTTACATTATCTTTAGTTTGGTATTATTCGTATTTGATGATTAAAATACACCAAAACATGTTAAAAATAAAAAATAAAAAAAGATAATTTGACGGGATTCGAACTCACGTCGCAATAAAAACACAAACTGAAGGTTTGACGCTCTGACCACTCGACTACGCACTGCGCTATTAATTTATAAGAAAATATATTAGTATTAAATATATAGGCATATAACTGTGTATATTTAAACTTTATATCCAAACTGATTGAAATGCGTGACTATATATATATACCCCTTTCCGCTATACGGGGAACAGGAAAATGCACCTATTCTTCCCACCAAATCCAAAAGGGCTAATTAAAGAGCAAGGTAATGCCGTAGCAGGTACATTTGGATATTCTATTCACGCCCCCCCCCCAAATCTTGACCGCTATACTTCAAATTCAAACATCGAGAATTTTTTTTTTGACGAGTACATCTGATAGCTAGTGTTCACGCGCATCTAGAGCGCAATTTTCTAATTTTCAGATGGAACGGAACGGTTTACTCGTGACAACGCTATATATCATAAATATGTATACTTCTGTAGTCTATCACTAGCCGATTTTTAGCCCCAAATCCAAACGGGCCGATGTAGGAGCGAGTTTAATGCGGTGGTACATAAGCCGGTATACTGTAGGTATGACTCTAAAATTTGACCTCTCTAATATAAACGCAACCTGCTCAAGGGAGTGTTTGTGTCGGGTGGGTTCAGATTTGGAAAATTCCACCGAAGATCAAATGGGCAAAATTACTCCGAAAATCATATATTGAGATAAAAACTTTTCGATGAGTGGATGTGATAAGTAGTATATAAACGCAAGATTAGTACACTTTTTAATGATTTATATTGAACGGTTTAACCCTGGTAGCGTATAACGTTGTGACGGGTGATATATATTACTCAAATTCAAACCCTCTCTTCATGACGCAAATTCAAACGGACTTAGCAAGAAGCAAGGCAAATGCATGAATATGCTCACCGATATACTATATAGGTATGTCCGCTCTACTGTAAAAGTAACATATTGTCACGATTTGACCTGTCCAAAACACTCCCCGGACAAAAGTTTTCCTAGGTATAAAATTTCGTCGAAATCCGATCGTTTTACTCGATTTGACCTTGAACTTACCATTTCGAATGTCAATGTCAGGTCGGGGTCACGACTTGACCCGCCCAAAAGACTCCCCGGACAAAAGTACCCCTAGGTATCAAATTTCGTGGAAATCCGCATGTTTTACCCGATTTGACCTTCGATTGACCATTTTGAAGACCAAGGTCAGGTCGGGATGGGATGGGATGGGATGGAATACCATGGAAGTATATCTGATTCCATGGAATCTGACCTCTAGTTATTATTATTATTATACTACAGTATTTTTCAACGCCCAAATCTCGGAATGTATTAGTACTAGAAAACTCAAGTTTGGTAAGTATGTTGGGGTAAATGAGTTCTATGCCTTTGGCTCATAACGGATATTGTCCGCATTTACCCCGTGGAGTTATCTCCCTTTATATGAAAAAATGTCATTTTATTATCTCGGAAATTATAAGGAGCAGAGCATCGAAAATTGGACTGTATACACATCTCGATATGCCCTACTGCCCACGGGCATCAGAACTTGTGTCCGCGCTTTCCCTGAGGAGTTACCGCCCATAGTTGGCAAACCTCTATTTGATTGTACTCTGTTGTCCTCTTGTATCATTCCAGATAACTGCATGTGGTTTTCATAGTCGTGTTGACCGTTGTCAGTTTAGTCAGAGAAGGAAATTTTGACAGGGTCGGACATATATTTTGACACTGGGGTGGGGGGCAAATTGTTTGCAAAATAAAATTTTGATTGACATTCATATATTTAAGTTTATGTATTTCCCGAACGAAAACAAACTCATACCGGAAAGGATTTTTGAAATCCGAGAAGAAATGCAAGAGTTACGGGCCCTCAAAGTTTGCAATTTGGGCCCATGTGCTTGACAACACATCTCCTCCGAAGATGTCGAAGTTTGGATGTCAGCTGATACGCCAACGTGTGCGGACGGAAGAGGGCACGCGGTGGGCCAAATTTTGCCAGTGTCGGTTCATTATTGTGGGTCTGGGGAGGGGTGGTCCGTGGTACCAATTTTTAATTCTTCTCGGAATCAGATGAAACTTGGAATATAACATCTGCAACATCAGCCGATCTAGAAACTGGACGAATTTCGAAAATCCATCGAAAACTAAAAGAATCGCGGGCCCTCAAACTTTGCAATTTTGGGCCCATGTGCTTGATAACACATCTCCTCCGAAGATATCGAACATAGGATGTCATCTGATACGAAAATGCGTACGGACTGGAGACGGCACGCGGTGGGCCAAATGTTGCCAGTGTCGGTTCATTATTGTGGGTCTGGGGAGGGGTGGTCCGTGGTGCCGAATTTTAATTCTTCTCGGAATCAGATGAAACTTGGAATATAATATCTGCAACATCAGCCGATCTCGAAGCTGAACACAGATCGTAAATACGTTGGAAAATGGCGGAGATTTTGGCCGTACAAGTTTGAATTTGGGCCCATATGCTTTCCAATAATCAAAGTGTTATCCGTCTCCAAATCAGATGAAATTTATACTATGCAATCTATGTCAGCCGCAAATCACAAAACTGGAAACAACTTTAAAATCCGTTGGAAACTGACGAAGTTACGGGGCCTCAAACTTAGCAGTTTGTGCCAGGGGTTGATGTTTTCCCAATCCCGTCACCCAATTTCGAGGCAGGGTGGGGTCACGTCCAAACACTTGAGATCAACCTACACATATTAGGACAACATATAATCACCATACTTCATATTTTCCGTCCATAAACTGCGATTCTTTCCACTCATGATTGATCCTATTATTATACTTCCATGGTGTAACCAAGGAAGTATATTGTTTTTCTACTGCGGCCGTTTTCTGTTTAATTGGAAATACTCAGAAACTAATGGGAGGAGGACCGCGAAATCTCTAGCGAATGAAGGCATCTAAGGTCTACTAAAAATAATGGTATCCGGATGTTGGTCCAATATCTTTTGACAGAGTTATGGCCCTTTTTCGATTATTTTTCATTATTATTATTATTATTATACTACAGTATTTTTCAACGCCCAAATCTCGGAATGTATTAGTACTAGAAAACTCAAGTTTGGTAAGTATGTTGGGGTAAATGAGTTCTATGCCTTTGGCTCATAACGGATATTGTCCGCATTTACCCCGTGGAGTTATCTCCCTTTATATGAAAAAATGTCATTTTATTATCTCGGAAATTATAAGGAGCAGAGCATCGAAAATTGGACTGTATACACATCTCGATATGCCCTACTGCCCACGGGCATCAGAACTTGTGTCCGCGCTTTCCCTGAGGAGTTACCGCCCATAGTTGGCAAACCTCTATTTGATTGTACTCTGTTGTCCTCTTGTATCATTCCAGATAACTGCATGTGGTTTTCATAGTCGTGTTGACCGTTGTCAGTTTAGTCAGAGAAGGAAATTTTGACAGGGTCGGACATATATTTTGACACTGGGGTGGGGGGCAAATTGTTTGCAAAATAAAATTTTGATTGACATTCATATATTTAAGTTTATGTATTTCCCGAACGAAAACAAACTCATACCGGAAAGGATTTTTGAAATCCGAGAAGAAATGCAAGAGTTACGGGCCCTCAAAGTTTGCAATTTGGGCCCATGTGCTTGACAACACATCTCCTCCGAAGATGTCGAAGTTTGGATGTCAGCTGATACGCCAACGTGTGCGGACGGAAGAGGGCACGCGGTGGGCCAAATTTTGCCAGTGTCGGTTCATTATTGTGGGTCTGGGGAGGGGTGGTCCGTGGTACCAATTTTTAATTCTTCTCGGAATCAGATGAAACTTGGAATATAACATCTGCAACATCAGCCGATCTAGAAACTGGACGAATTTCGAAAATCCATCGAAAACTAAAAGAATCGCGGGCCCTCAAACTTTGCAATTTTGGGCCCATGTGCTTGATAACACATCTCCTCCGAAGATATCGAACATAGGATGTCATCTGATACGAAAATGCGTACGGACTGGAGACGGCACGCGGTGGGCCAAATGTTGCCAGTGTCGGTTCATTATTGTGGGTCTGGGGAGGGGTGGTCCGTGGTGCCGAATTTTAATTCTTCTCGGAATCAGATGAAACTTGGAATATAATATCTGCAACATCAGCCGATCTCGAAGCTGAACACAGATCGTAAATACGTTGGAAAATGGCGGAGATTTTGGCCGTACAAGTTTGAATTTGGGCCCATATGCTTTCCAATAATCAAAGTGTTATCCGTCTCCAAATCAGATGAAATTTATACTATGCAATCTATGTCAGCCGCAAATCACAAAACTGGAAACAACTTTAAAATCCGTTGGAAACTGACGAAGTTACGGGGCCTCAAACTTAGCAGTTTGTGCCAGGGGTTGATGTTTTCCCAATCCCGTCACCCAATTTCGAGGCAGGGTGGGGTCACGTCCAAACACTTGAGATCAACCTACACATATTAGGACAACATATAATCACCATACTTCATATTTTCCGTCCATAAACTGCGATTCTTTCCACTCATGATTGATCCTATTATTATACTTCCATGGTGTAACCAAGGAAGTATATTGTTTTTCTACTGCGGCCGTTTTCTGTTTAATTGGAAATACTCAGAAACTAATGGGAGGAGGACCGCGAAATCTCTAGCGAATGAAGGCATCTAAGGTCTACTAAAAATAATGGTATCCGGATGTTGGTCCAATATATTTTGACAGAGTTATGGCCCTTTTTCGATTATTTTTCATTATTATTATTATTATTATACTACAGTATTTTTCAACGCCCAAATCTCGGAATGTATTAGTACTAGAAAACTCAAGTTTGGTAAGTATGTTGGGGTAAATGAGTTCTATGCCTTTGGCTCATAACGGATATTGTCCGCATTTACCCCGTGGAGTTATCTCCCTTTATATGAAAAAATGTCATTTTATTATCTCGGAAATTATAAGGAGCAGAGCATCGAAAATTGGACTGTATACACATCTCGATATGCCCTACTGCCCACGGGCATCAGAACTTGTGTCCGCGCTTTCCCTGAGGAGTTACCGCCCATAGTTGGCAAACCTCTATTTGATTGTACTCTGTTGTCCTCTTGTATCATTCCAGATAACTGCATGTGGTTTTCATAGTCGTGTTGACCGTTGTCAGTTTAGTCAGAGAAGGAAATTTTGACAGGGTCGGACATATATTTTGACACTGGGGTGGGGGGCAAATTGTTTGCAAAATAAAATTTTGATTGACATTCATATATTTAAGTTTATGTATTTCCCGAACGAAAACAAACTCATACCGGAAAGGATTTTTGAAATCCGAGAAGAAATGCAAGAGTTACGGGCCCTCAAAGTTTGCAATTTGGGCCCATGTGCTTGACAACACATCTCCTCCGAAGATGTCGAAGTTTGGATGTCAGCTGATACGCCAACGTGTGCGGACGGAAGAGGGCACGCGGTGGGCCAAATTTTGCCAGTGTCGGTTCATTATTGTGGGTCTGGGGAGGGGTGGTCCGTGGTACCAATTTTTAATTCTTCTCGGAATCAGATGAAACTTGGAATATAACATCTGCAACATCAGCCGATCTAGAAACTGGACGAATTTCGAAAATCCATCGAAAACTAAAAGAATCGCGGGCCCTCAAACTTTGCAATTTTGGGCCCATGTGCTTGATAACACATCTCCTCCGAAGATATCGAACATAGGATGTCATCTGATACGAAAATGCGTACGGACTGGAGACGGCACGCGGTGGGCCAAATGTTGCCAGTGTCGGTTCATTATTGTGGGTCTGGGGAGGGGTGGTCCGTGGTGCCGAATTTTAATTCTTCTCGGAATCAGATGAAACTTGGAATATAATATCTGCAACATCAGCCGATCTCGAAGCTGAACACAGATCGTAAATACGTTGGAAAATGGCGGAGATTTTGGCCGTACAAGTTTGAATTTGGGCCCATATGCTTTCCAATAATCAAAGTGTTATCCGTCTCCAAATCAGATGAAATTTATACTATGCAATCTATGTCAGCCGCAAATCACAAAACTGGAAACAACTTTAAAATCCGTTGGAAACTGACGAAGTTACGGGGCCTCAAACTTAGCAGTTTGTGCCAGGGGTTGATGTTTTCCCAATCCCGTCACCCAATTTCGAGGCAGGGTGGGGTCACGTCCAAACACTTGAGATCAACCTACACATATTAGGACAACATATAATCACCATACTTCATATTTTCCGTCCATAAACTGCGATTCTTTCCACTCATGATTGATCCTATTATTATACTTCCATGGTGTAACCAAGGAAGTATATTGTTTTTCTACTGCGGCCGTTTTCTGTTTAATTGGAAATACTCAGAAACTAATGGGAGGAGGACCGCGAAATCTCTAGCGAATGAAGGCATCTAAGGTCTACTAAAAATAATGGTATCCGGATGTTGGTCCAATATCTTTTGACAGAGTTATGGCCCTTTTTCGATTATTTTTCATTATTATACTTCCATGGTGTAACCAAGGAAGTATATTGTTTTTCTACTGCGGCCGTTTTATGTTTAATTGGAAATACTCAGAAACTAATGGGAGGAGGACCGCGAAATCTCTAGCGAATGAAGGCATCTAAGGTCTACTAAAAATAATGGTATCCGGATGTTGGTCCAATATCTTTTAACAGAGTTATGGCCCTTTTTCGATTATTTTTCATTATTATTATTATTATTATTATTATTATACTACAGTATTTTTCAACGCCCAAATCTCGGAATGTATTAGTACTAGAAAACTCAAGTTTGGTAAGTATGTTGGGGTAAATGAGTTCTATGCCTTTGGCTCATAACGGATATTGTCCGCATTTACCCCGTGGAGTTATCTCCCTTTATATGAAAAAATGTCATTTTATTATCTCGGAAATTATAAGGAGCAGAGCATCGAAAATTGGACTGTATACACATCTCGATATGCCCTACTGCCCACGGGCTTCAGAACTTGTGTCCGCGCTTTCCCTGAGGAGTTACCGCCCATAGTTGGCAAACCTCTATTTGATTGTACTCTGTTGTCCTCTTGTATCATTCCAGATAACTGCATGTGGTTTTCATAGTCGTGTTGACCGTTGTCAGTTTAGTCAGAGAAGGAAATTTTGACAGGGTCGGACATATATTTTGACACTGG
Source organism: Siphonodentalium dalli (assembly GCA_032622095.1). Taxonomy (NCBI): domain Eukaryota; kingdom Metazoa; phylum Mollusca; class Scaphopoda; order Gadilida; family Siphonodentaliidae; genus Siphonodentalium; species Siphonodentalium dalli. Next base: position 166,848,714 of record CP136066.1, on the reverse strand, counting down.
GGTGGGGGGCAAATTGTTTGCAAAATAAAATTTTGATTGACATTCATATATTTAAGTTTATGTATTTCCCGAACGAAAACAAACTCATACCGGAAAGGATTTTTGAAATCCGAGAAGAAATGCAAGAGTTACGGGCCCTCAAAGTTTGCAATTTGGGCCCATGTGCTTGATAACACATCTCCTCCGAAGATGTCGAAGTTTGGATGTCAGCTGATACGCCAACGTGTGCGGACGGAAGAGGGCACGCGGTGGGCCAAATTTTGCCAGTGTCGGTTCATTATTGTGGGTCTGGGGAGGGGTGGTCCGTGGTACCAATTTTTAATTCTTCTCGGAATCAGATCAAACTTGGAATATAACATCTGCAACATCAGCCGATCTAGAAACTGGACGAATTTCGAAAATCCATCGAAAACTAAAAGAATCGCGGGCCCTCAAACTTTGCAATTTTGGGCCCATGTGCTTGATAACACATCTCCTCCGAAGATATCGAACATAGGATGTCATCTGATACGAAAATGCGTACGGACTGGAGACGGCACGCGGTGGGCCAAATGTTGCCAGTGTCGGTTCATTATTGTGGGTCTGGGGAGGGGTGGTCCGTGGTGCCGAATTTTAATTCTTCTCGGAATCAGATGAAACTTGGAATATAATATCTGCAACATCAGCCGATCTCGAAGCTGAACACAGATCGTAAATACGTTGGAAAATGGCGGAGATTTTGGCCGTACAAGTTTGAATTTGGGCCCATATGCTTTCCAATAATCAAAGTGTTATCCGTCTCCAAATCAGATGAAATTTATACTATGCAATCTATGTCAGCCGCAAATCACAAAACTGGAAACAACTTTAAAATCCGTTGGAAACTGACGAAGTTACGGGGCCTCAAACTTAGCAGTTTGTGCCAGGGGTTGATGTTTTCCCAATCCCGTCACCCAATTTCGAGGCAGGGTGGGGTCACGTCCAAACACTTGAGATCAACCTACACATATTAGGACAACATATAATCACCATACTTCATATTTTCCGTCCATAAACTGCGATTCTTTCCACTCATGATTGATCCTATTATTATACTTCCATGGTGTAACCAAGGAAGTATATTGTTTTTCTACTGCGGCCGTTTTCTGTTTAATTGGAAATACTCAGAAACTAATGGGAGGAGGACCGCGAAATCTCTAGCGAATGAAGGCATCTAAGGTCTACTAAAAATAATGGTATCCGGATGTTGGTCCAATATCTTTTGACAGAGTTATGGCCCTTTTTCGATTATTTTTCATTATTATACTTCCATGGTGTAACCAAGGAAGTATATTGTTTTTCTACTGCGGCCGTTTTATGTTTAATTGGAAATACTCAGAAACTAATGGGAGGAGGACCGCGAAATCTCTAGCGAATGAAGGCATCTAAGGTCTACTAAAAATAATGGTATCCGGATGTTGGTCCAATATCTTTTAACAGAGTTATGGCCCTTTTTCGATTATTTTTCATTATTATTATTATTATTATTATTATTATACTACAGTATTTTTCAACGCCCAAATCTCGGAATGTATTAGTACTAGAAAACTCAAGTTTGGTAAGTATGTTGGGGTAAATGAGTTCTATGCCTTTGGCTCATAACGGATATTGTCCGCATTTACCCCGTGGAGTTATCTCCCTTTATATGAAAAAATGTCATTTTATTATCTCGGAAATTATAAGGAGCAGAGCATCGAAAATTGGACTGTATACACATCTCGATATGCCCTACTGCCCACGGGCTTCAGAACTTGTGTCCGCGCTTTCCCTGAGGAGTTACCGCCCATAGTTGGCAAACCTCTATTTGATTGTACTCTGTTGTCCTCTTGTATCATTCCAGATAACTGCATGTGGTTTTCATAGTCGTGTTGACCGTTGTCAGTTTAGTCAGAGAAGGAAATTTTGACAGGGTCGGACATATATTTTGACACTGGGGTGGGGGGCAAATTGTTTGCAAAATAAAATTTTGATTGACATTCATATATTTAAGTTTATGTATTTCCCGAACGAAAACAAACTCATACCGGAAAGGATTTTTGAAATCCGAGAAGAAATGCAAGAGTTACGGGCCCTCAAAGTTTGCAATTTGGGCCCATGTGCTTGATAACACATCTCCTCCGAAGATGTCGAAGTTTGGATGTCAGCTGATACGCCAACGTGTGCGGACGGAAGAGGGCACGCGGTGGGCCAAATTTTGCCAGTGTCGGTTCATTATTGTGGGTCTGGGGAGGGGTGGTCCGTGGTACCAATTTTTAATTCTTCTCGGAATCAGATCAAACTTGGAATATAACATCTGCAACATCAGCCGATCTAGAAACTGGACGAATTTCGAAAATCCATCGAAAACTAAAAGAATCGCGGGCCCTCAAACTTTGCAATTTTGGGCCCATGTGCTTGATAACACATCTCCTCCGAAGATATCGAACATAGGATGTCATCTGATACGAAAATGCGTACGGACTGGAGACGGCACGCGGTGGCCAAATGTTGCCAGTGTCGGTTCATTATTGTGGGTCTGGGGAGGGGTGGTCCGTGGTGCCGAATTTTAATTCTTCTCGGAATCAGATGAAACTTGGAATATAATATCTGCAACATCAGCCGATCTCGAAGCTGAACACAGATCGTAAATACGTTGGAAAATGGCGGAGATTTTGGCCGTACAAGTTTGAATTTGGGCCCATATGCTTTCCAATAATCAAAGTGTTATCCGTATCCAAATCAGATGAAATTTATACTATGCAATCTATGTCAGCCGCAAATCACAAAACTGGAAACAACTTTAAAATCCGTTGGAAACTGACGAAGTTACGGGGCCTCAAACTTAGCAGTTTGTGCCAGGGGTTGATGTTTTCCCAATCCCGTCACCCAATTTCGAGGCAGGGGTGGGGTCACGTCCAAACACTTGAGATCAACCTACACATATTAGGACAACATATAATCACCATACTTCATATTTTCCGTCCATAAACTGCGATTCTTTCCACTCATGATTGATCCTATTATTATACTTCCATGGTGTAACCAAGGAAGTATATTGTTTTTCTACTGCGGCCGTTTTCTGTTTAATTGGAAATACTCAGAAACTAATGGGAGGAGGACCGCGAAATCTCTAGCGAATGAAGGCATCTAAGGTCTACTAAAAATAATGGTATCCGGATGTTGGTCCAATATCTTTTAACAGAGTTATGGCCCTTTTTCGATTATTTTTCATTATTATTATTATTATTATTATTATTATACTACAGTATTTTTCAACGCCCAAATCTCGGAATGTATTAGTACTAGAAAACTCAAGTTTGGTAAGTATGTTGGGGTAAATGAGTTCTATGCCTTTGGCTCATAACGGATATTGTCCGCATTTACCCCGTGGAGTTATCTCCCTTTATATGAAAAAATGTCATTTTATTATCTCGGAAATTATAAGGAGCAGAGCATCGAAAATTGGACTGTATGCACATCTCGATATGCCCTACTGCCCACGGGCTTCAGAACTTGTGTCCGCGCTTTCCCTGAGGAGTTACCGCCCATAGTTGGCAAACCTCTATTTGATTGTACTCTGTTGTCCTCTTGTATCATTCCAGATAACTGCATGTGGTTTTCATAGTCGTGTTGACCGTTGTCAGTTTAGTCAGAGAAGGAAATTTTGACAGGGTCGGACATATATTTTGACACTGGGGTGGGGGCAAATTGTTTGCAAAATAAAATTTTGATTGACATTCATATATTTAAGTTTATGTATTTCCCGAACGAAAACAAACTCATACCGGAAAGGATTTTTGAAATCCGAGAAGAAATGCAAGAGTTACGGGCCCTCAAAGTTTGCAATTTGGGCCCATGTGCTTGATAACACATCTCCTCCGAAGATGTCGAAGTTTGGATGTCAGCTGATACGCCAACGTGTGCGGACGGAAGAGGGCACGCGGTGGGCCAAATTTTGCCAGTGTCGGTTCATTATTGTGGGTCTGGGGAGGGGTGGTCCGTGGTACCAATTTTTAATTCTTCTCGGAATCAGATCAAACTTGGAATATAACATCTGCAACATCAGCCGATCTAGAAACTGGACGAATTTCGAAAATCCATCGAAAACTAAAAGAATCGCGGGCCCTCAAACTTTGCAATTTTGGGCCCATGTGCTTGATAACACATCTCCTCCGAAGATATCGAACATATGATGTCATCTGATACGAAAATGCGTACGGACTTGAGACGGCACGCGGTGGGCCAAATGTTGCCAGTGTCGGTTCATTATTGTGGGTCTGGGGAGGGGTGGTCCGTGGTGCCGAATTTTAATTCTTCTCGGAATCAGATGAAACTTGGAATATAATATCTGCAACATCAGCCGATCTCGAAGCTGAACACAGATCGTAAATACGTTGGAAAATGGCGGAGATTTTGGCCGTACAAGTTTGAATTTGGGCCCATATGCTTTCCAATAATCAAAGTGTTATTCGTATCCAAATCAGATGAAATTTATACTATGCAATCTATGTCAGCCGCAAATCACAAAACTGGAAACAACTTTAAAATCCGTTGGAAACTGACGAAGTTACGGGGCCTCAAACTTAGCAGTTTGTGCCAGGGGTTGATGTTTTCCCAATCCCGTCACCCAATTTCGAGGCAGGGGTGGGGTCACGTCCAAACACTTGAGATCAACCTACACATATTAGGACAACATATAATCACCATACTTCATATTTTCCGTCCATAAACTGCGATTCTTTCCACTCATGATTGATCCTATTATTATACTTCCATGGTGTAACCAAGGAAGTATATTGTTTTTCTACTGCGGCCGTTTTCTGTTTAATTGGAAATACTCAGAAACTAATGGGAGGAGGACCGCGAAATCTCTAGCGAATGAAGGCATCTAAGGTCTACTAAAAATAATGGTATCCGGATGTTGGTCCAATATCTTTTAACAGAGTTATGGCCCTTTTTCGATTATTTTTCATTATTATTATTATTATTATTATTATTATACTACAGTATTTTTCAACGCCCAAATCTCGGAATGTATTAGTACTAGAAAACTCAAGTTTGGTAAGTATGTTGGGGTAAATGAGTTCTATGCCTTTGGCTCATAACGGATATTGTCCGCATTTACCCCGTGGAGTTATCTCCCTTTATATGAAAAAATGTCATTTTATTATCTCGGAAATTATAAGGAGCAGAGCATCGAAAATTGGACTGTATACACATCTCGATATGCCCTACTGCCCACGGGCTTCAGAACTTGTGTCCGCGCTTTCCCTGAGGAGTTACCGCCCATAGTTGGCAAACCTCTATTTGATTGTACTCTGTTGTCCTCTTGTATCATTCCAGATAACTGCATGTGGTTTTCATAGTCGTGTTGACCGTTGTCAGTTTAGTCAGAGAAGGAAATTTTGACAGGGTCGGACATATATTTTGACACTGGGGTGGGGGGCAAATTGTTTGCAAAATAAAATTTTGATTGACATTCATATATTTAAGTTTATGTATTTCCCGAACGAAAACAAACTCATACCGGAAAGGATTTTTGAAATCCGAGAAGAAATGCAAGAGTTACGGGCCCTCAAAGTTTGCAATTTGGGCCCATGTGCTTGATAACACATCTCCTCCGAAGATGTCGAAGTTTGGATGTCAGCTGATAAGCCAACGTGTGCGGACGGAAGAGGGCACGCGGTGGGCCAAATTTTGCCAGTGTCGGTTCATTATTGTGGGTCTGGGGAGGGGTGGTCCGTGGTACCAATTTTTAATTCTTCTCGGAATCAGATGAAACTTGGAATATAACATCTGCAACATCAGCCGATCTAGAAACTGGACGAATTTCGAAAATCCATCCAAAACTAAAAGAATCGCGGGCCCTCAAACTTTGCAATTTTGGGCCCATGTGCTTGATAACACATCTCCTCCGAAGATATCGAACATAGGATGTCATCTGATACGAAAATGCGTACGGACTGGAGACGGCACGCGGTGGGCCAAATGTTGCCAGTGTCGGTTCATTATTGTGGGTCTGGGGAGGGGTGGTCCGTGGTGCCGAATTTTAATTCTTCTCGGAATCAGATGAAACTTGGAATATAATATCTGCAACATCAGCCGATCTCGAAGCTGAACACAGATCGTAAATACGTTGGAAAATGGCGGAGATTTTGGCCGTACAAGTTTGAATTTGGGCCCATATGCTTTCCAATAATCAAAGTGTTATTCGTATCCAAATCAGATGAAATTTTTACTATGCAATCTATGTCAGCCGCAAATCACAAAACTGGAAACAACTTTAAAATCCGTTGGAAACTGACGAAGTTACGGGGCCTCAAACTTAGCAGTTTGTGCCAGGGGTTGATGTTTTCCCAATCCCGTCACCCAATTTCGAGGCAGGGGTGGGGTCACGTCCAAACACTTGAGATCAACCTACACATATTAGGACAACATATAATCACCATACTTCATATTTTCCGTCCATAAACTGCGATTCTTTCCACTCATGATTGATCCTATTATTATACTTCCATGGTGTAACCAAGGAAGTATATTGTTTTTCTACTGCGGCCGTTTTCTGTTTAATTGGAAATACTCAGAAACTAATGGGAGGAGGACCGCGAAATCTCTAGCGAATGAAGGCATCTAAGGTCTACTAAAAATAATGGTATCCGGATGTTGGTCCAATATCTTTTAACAGAGTTATGGCCCTTTTTCGATTATTTTTCATTATTATTATTATTATTATTATTATTATACTACAGTATTTTTCAACGCCCAAATCTCGGAATGTATTAGTACTAGAAAACTCAAGTTTGGTAAGTATGTTGGGGTAAATGAGTTCTATGCCTTTGGCTCATAACGGATATTGTCCGCATTTACCCCGTGGAGTTATCTCCCTTTATATGAAAAAATGTCATTTTATTATCTCGGAAATTATAAGGAGCAGAGCATCGAAAATTGGACTGTATACACATCTCGATATGCCCTACTGCCCACGGGCTTCAGAACTTGTGTCCGCGCTTTCCCTGAGGAGTTACCGCCCATAGTTGGCAAACCTCTATTTGATTGTACTCTGTTGTCCTCTTGTATCATTCCAGATAACTGCATGTGGTTTTCATAGTCGTGTTGACCGTTGTCAGTTTAGTCAGAGAAGGAAATTTTGACAGGGTCGGACATATATTTTGACACTGGGGTGGGGGGCAAATTGTTTGCAAAATAAAATTTTGATTGACATTCATATATTTAAGTTTATGTATTTCCCGAACGAAAACAAACTCATACCGGAAAGGATTTTTGAAATCCGAGAAGAAATGCAAGAGTTACGGGCCCTCAAAGTTTGCAATTTGGGCCCATGTGCTTGATAACACATCTCCTCCGAAGATGTCGAAGTTTGGATGTCAGCTGATACGCCAACGTGTGCGGACGGAAGAGGGCACGCGGTGGGCCAAATTTTGCCAGTGTCGGTTCATTATTGTGGGTCTGGGGAGGGGTGGTCCGTGGTACCAATTTTTAATTCTTCTCGGAATCAGATCAAACTTGGAATATAACATCTGCAACATCAGCCGATCTAGAAACTGGACGAATTTCGAAAATCCATCGAAAACTAAAAGAATCGCGGGCCCTCAAACTTTGCAATTTTGGGCCCATGTGCTTGATAACACATCTCCTCCGAAGATATCGAACATAGGATGTCATCTGATACGAAAATGCGTACGGACTGGAGACGGCACGCGGTGGGCCAAATGTTGCCAGTGTCGGTTCATTATTGTGGGTCTGGGGAGGGGTGGTCCGTGGTGCCGAATTTTAATTCTTCTCGGAATCAGATGAAACTTGGAATATAATATCTGCAACATCAGCCGATCTCGAAGCTGAACACAGATCGTAAATACGTTGGAAAATGGCGGAGATTTTGGCCGTACAAGTTTGAATTTGGGCCCATATGCTTTCCAATAATCAAAGTGTTATCCGTATCCAAATCAGATGAAATTTATACTATGCAATCTATGTCAGCCGCAAATCACAAAACTGGAAACAACTTTAAAATCCGTTGGAAACTGACGAAGTTACGGGGCCTCAAACTTAGCAGTTTGTGCCAGGGGTTGATGTTTTCCCAATCCCGTCACCCAATTTCGAGGCAGGGGTGGGGTCACGTCCAAACACTTGAGATCAACCTACACATATTAGGACAACATATAATCACCATACTTCATATTTTCCGTCCATAAACTGCGATTCTTTCCACTCATGATTGATCCTATTATTATACTTCCATGGTGTAACCAAGGAAGTATATTGTTTTTCTACTGCGGCCGTTTTCTGTTTAATTGGAAATACTCAGAAACTAATGGGAGGAGGACCGCGAAATCTCTAGCGAATGAAGGCATCTAAGGTCTACTAAAAATAATGGTATCCGGATGTTGGTCCAATATCTTTTAACAGAGTTATGGCCCTTTTTCGATTATTTTTCATTATTATTATTATTATTATTATTATTATACTACAGTATTTTTCAACGCCCAAATCTCGGAATGTATTAGTACTAGAAAACTCAAGTTTGGTAAGTATGTTGGGGTAAATGAGTTCTATGCCTTTGGCTCATAACGGATATTGTCCGCATTTACCCCGTGGAGTTATCTCCCTTTATATGAAAAAATGTCATTTTATTATCTCGGAAATTATAAGGAGCAGAGCATCGAAAATTGGACTGTATACACATCTCGATATGCCCTACTGCCCACGGGCTTCAGAACTTGTGTCCGCGCTTTCCCTGAGGAGTTACCGCCCATAGTTGGCAAACCTCTATTTGATTGTACTCTGTTGTCCTCTTGTATCATTCCAGATAACTGCATGTGGTTTTCATAGTCGTGTTGACCGTTGTCAGTTTAGTCAGAGAAGGAAATTTTGACAGGGTCGGACATATATTTTGACACTGGGGTGGGGGGCAAATTGTTTGCAAAATAAAATTTTGATTGACATTCATATATTTAAGTTTATGTATTTCCCGAACGAAAACAAACTCATACCGGAAAGGATTTTTGAAATCCGAGAAGAAATGCAAGAGTTACGGGCCCTCAAAGTTTGCAATTTGGGCCCATGTGCTTGATAACACATCTCCTCCGAAGATGTCGAAGTTTGGATGTCAGCTGATACGCCAACGTGTGCGGACGGAAGAGGGCACGCGGTGGGCCAAATTTTGCCAGTGTCGGTTCATTATTGTGGGTCTGGGGAGGGGTGGTCCGTGGTACCAATTTTTAATTCTTCTCGGAATCAGATCAAACTTGGAATATAACATCTGCAACATCAGCCGATCTAGAAACTGGACGAATTTCGAAAATCCATCGAAAACTAAAAGAATCGCGGGCCCTCAAACTTTGCAATTTTGGGCCCATGTGCTTGATAACACATCTCCTCCGAAGATATCGAACATAGGATGTCATCTGATACGAAAATGCGTACGGACTGGAGACGGCACGCGGTGGGCCAAATGTTGCCAGTGTCGGTTCATTATTGTGGGTCTGGGGAGGGGTGGTCCGTGGTGCCGAATTTTAATTCTTCTCGGAATCAGATGAAACTTGGAATATAATATCTGCAACATCAGCCGATCTCGAAGCTGAACACAGATCGTAAATACGTTGGAAAATGGCGGAGATTTTGGCCGTACAAGTTTGAATTTGGGCCCATATGCTTTCCAATAATCAAAGTGTTATTCGTATCCAAATCAGATGAAATTTTTACTATGCAATCTATGTCAGCCGCAAATCACAAAACTGGAAACAACTTTAAAATCCGTTGGAAACTGACGAAGTTACGGGGCCTCAAACTTAGCAGTTTGTGCCAGGGGTTGATGTTTTCCCAATCCCGTCACCCAATTTCGAGGCAGGGGTGGGGTCACGTCCAAACACTTGAGATCAACCTACACATATTAGGACAACATATAATCACCATACTTCATATTTTCCGTCCATAAACTGCGATTCTTTCCACTCATGATTGATCCTATTATTATACTTCCATGGTGTAACCAAGGAAGTATATTGTTTTTCTACTGCGGCCGTTTTCTGTTTAATTGGAAATACTCAGAAACTAATGGGAGGAGGACCGCGAAATCTCTAGCGAATGAAGGCATCTAAGGTCTACTAAAAATAATGGTATCCGGATGTTGGTCCAATATCTTTTAACAGAGTTATGGCCCTTTTTCGATTATTTTTCATTATTATTATTATTATTATTATTATTATACTACAGTATTTTTCAACGCCCAAATCTCGGAATGTATTAGTACTAGAAAACTCAAGTTTGGTAAGTATGTTGGGGTAAATGAGTTCTATGCCTTTGGCTCATAACGGATATTGTCCGCATTTACCCCGTGGAGTTATCTCCCTTTATATGAAAAAATGTCATTTTATTATCTCGGAAATTATAAGGAGCAGAGCATCGAAAATTGGACTGTATACACATCTCGATATGCCCTACTGCCCACGGGCTTCAGAACTTGTGTCCGCGCTTTCCCTGAGGAGTTACCGCCCATAGTTGGCAAACCTCTATTTGATTGTACTCTGTTGTCCTCTTGTATCATTCCAGATAACTGCATGTGGTTTTCATAGTCGTGTTGACCGTTGTCAGTTTAGTCAGAGAAGGAAATTTTGACAGGGTCGGACATATATTTTGACACTGGGGTGGGGGGCAAATTGTTTGCAAAATAAAATTTTGATTGACATTCATATATTTAAGTTTATGTATTTCCCGAACGAAAACAAACTCATACCGGAAAGGATTTTTGAAATCCGAGAAGAAATGCAAGAGTTACGGGCCCTCAAAGTTTGCAATTTGGGCCCATGTGCTTGATAACACATCTCCTCCGAAGATGTCGAAGTTTGGATGTCAGCTGATACGCCAACGTGTGCGGACGGAAGAGGGCACGCGGTGGGCCAAATTTTGCCAGTGTCGGTTCATTATTGTGGGTCTGGGGAGGGGTGGTCCGTGGTACCAATTTTTAATTCTTCTCGGAATCAGATCAAACTTGGAATATAACATCTGCAACATCAGCCGATCTAGAAACTGGACGAATTTCGAAAATCCATCGAAAACTAAAAGAATCGCGGGCCCTCAAACTTTGCAATTTTGGGCCCATGTGCTTGATAACACATCTCCTCCGAAGATATCGAACATAGGATGTCATCTGATACGAAAATGCGTACGGACTGGAGACGGCACGCGGTGGGCCAAATGTTGCCAGTGTCGGTTCATTATTGTGGGTCTGGGGAGGGGTGGTCCGTGGTGCCGAATTTTAATTCTTCTCGGAATCAGATGAAACTTGGAATATAATATCTGCAACATCAGCCGATCTCGAAGCTGAACACAGATCGTAAATACGTTGGAAAATGGCGGAGATTTTGGCCGTACAAGTTTGAATTTGGGCCCATATGCTTTCCAATAATCAAAGTGTTATCCGTATCCAAATCAGATGAAATTTATACTATGCAATCTATGTCAGCCGCAAATCACAAAACTGGAAACAACTTTAAAATCCGTTGGAAACTGACGAAGTTACGGGGCCTCAAACTTAGCAGTTTGTGCCAGGGGTTGATGTTTTCCCAATCCCGTCACCCAATTTCGAGGCAGGGGTGGGGTCACGTCCAAACACTTGAGATCAACCTACACATATTAGGACAACATATAATCACCATACTTCATATTTTCCGTCCATAAACTGCGATTCTTTCCACTCATGATTGATCCTATTATTATACTTCCATGGTGTAACCAAGGAAGTATATTGTTTTTCTACTGCGGCCGTTTTCTGTTTAATTGGAAATACTCAGAAACTAATGGGAGGAGGACCGCGAAATCTCTAGCGAATGAAGGCATCTAAGGTCTACTAAAAATAATGGTATCCGGATGTTGGTCCAATATCTTTTAACAGAGTTATGGCCCTTTTTCGATTATTTTTCATTATTATTATTATTATTATTATTATTATACTACAGTATTTTTCAACGCCCAAATCTCGGAATGTATTAGTACTAGAAAACTCAAGTTTGGTAAGTATGTTGGGGTAAATGAGTTCTATGCCTTTGGCTCATAACGGATATTGTCCGCATTTACCCCGTGGAGTTATCTCCCTTTATATGAAAAAATGTCATTTTATTATCTCGGAAATTATAAGGAGCAGAGCATCGAAAATTGGACTGTATACACATCTCGATATGCCCTACTGCCCACGGGCTTCAGAACTTGTGTCCGCGCTTTCCCTGAGGAGTTACCGCCCATAGTTGGCAAACCTCTATTTGATTGTACTCTGTTGTCCTCTTGTATCATTCCAGATAACTGCATGTGGTTTTCATAGTCGTGTTGACCGTTGTCAGTTTAGTCAGAGAAGGAAATTTTGACAGGGTCGGACATATATTTTGACACTGGGGTGGGGGGCAAATTGTTTGCAAAATAAAATTTTGATTGACATTCATATATTTAAGTTTATGTATTTCCCGAACGAAAACAAACTCATACCGGAAAGGATTTTTGAAATCCGAGAAGAAATGCAAGAGTTACGGGCCCTCAAAGTTTGCAATTTGGGCCCATGTGCTTGATAACACATCTCCTCCGAAGATGTCGAAGTTTGGATGTCAGCTGATACGCCAACGTGTGCGGACGGAAGAGGGCACGCGGTGGGCCAAATTTTGCCATTGTCGGTTCATTATTGTGGGTCTGGGGAGGGGTGGTCCGTGGTACCAATTTTTAATTCTTCTCGGAATCAGATCAAACTTGGAATATAACATCTGCAACATCAGCCGATCTAGAAACTGGACGAATTTCGAAAATCCATCGAAAACTAAAAGAATCGCGGGCCCTCAAACTTTGCAATTTTGGGCCCATGTGCTTGATAACACATCTCCTCCGAAGATATCGAACATAGGATGTCATCTGATACGAAAATGCGTACGGACTGGAGACGGCACGCGGTGGGCCAAATGTTGCCAGTGTCGGTTCATTATTGTGGGTCTGGGGAGGGGTGGTCCGTGGTGCCGAATTTTAATTCTTCTCGGAATCAGATGAAACTTGGAATATAATATCTGCAACATCAGCCGATCTCGAAGCTGAACACAGATCGTAAATACGTTGGAAAATGGCGGAGATTTTGGCCGTACAAGTTTGAATTTGGGCCCATATGCTTTCCAATAATCAAAGTGTTATCCGTATCCAAATCAGATGAAATTTATACTATGCAATCTATGTCAGCCGCAAATCACAAAACTGGAAACAACTTTAAAATCCGTTGGAAACTGACGAAGTTACGGGGCCTCAAACTTAGCAGTTTGTGCCAGGGGTTGATGTTTTCCCAATCCCGTCACCCAATTTCGAGGCAGGGGTGGGGTCACGTCCAAACACTTGAGATCAACCTACACATATTAGGACAACATATAATCACCATACTTCATATTTTCCGTCCATAAACTGCGATTCTTTCCACTCATGATTGATCCTATTATTATACTTCCATGGTGTAACCAAGGAAGTATATTGTTTTTCTACTGCGGCCGTTTTCTGTTTAATTGGAAATACTCAGAAACTAATGGGAGGAGGACCGCGAAATCTCTAGCGAATGAAGGCATCTAAGGTCTACTAAAAATAATGGTATCCGGATGTTGGTCCAATATCTTTTAACAGAGTTATGGCCCTTTTTCGATTATTTTTCATTATTATTATTATTATACTTCCATGGTGTAACCAAGGAAGTATATTGTTTTTCTACTGCGGCCGTTTTCTGTTTAATTGGAAATACTCAGAAACTAATGGGAGGAGGACCGCGAAATCTCTAGCGAATGAAGGCATCTAAGGTCTACTAAAAATAATGGTATCCGGATGTTGGTCCAATATCTTTTAACAGAGTTATGGCCCTTTTTCGATTATTTTTCATTATTATTATTATTATTATTATTATTATACTACAGTATTTTTCAACGCCCAAATCTCGGAATGTATTAGTACTAGAAAACTCAAGTTTGGTAAGTATGTTGGGGTAAATGAGTTCTATGCCTTTGGCTCATAACGGATATTGTCCGCATTTACCCCGTGGAGTTATCTCCCTTTATATGAAAAAATGTCATTTTATTATCTCGGAAATTATAAGGAGCAGAGCATCGAAAATTGGACTGTATACACATCTCGATATGCCCTACTGCCCACGGGCTTCAGAACTTGTGTCCGCGCTTTCCCTGAGGAGTTACCGCCCATAGTTGGCAAACCTCTATTTGATTGTACTCTGTTGTCCTCTTGTATCATTCCAGATAACTGCATGTGGTTTTCATAATCGTGTTGACCGTTGTCAGTTTAGTCAGAGAAGGAAATTTTGACAGGGTCGGACATATATTTTGACACTGGGGTGGGGGGGCAAATTGTTTGCAAAATAAAATTTTGATTGACATTCATATATTTAAGTTTATGTATTTCCCGAACGAAAACAAACTCATACCGGAAAGGATTTTTGAAATCCGAGAAGAAATGCAAGAGTTACGGGCCCTCAAAGTTTGCAATTTGGGCCCATGTGCTTGATAACACATCTCCTCCGAAGATGTCGAAGTTTGGATGTCAGCTGATACGCCAACGTGTGCGGACGGAAGAGGGCACGCGGTGGGCCAAATTTTGCCAGTGTCGGTTCATTATTGTGGGTCTGGGGAGGGGTGGTCCGTGGTACCAATTTTTAATTCTTCTCGGAATCAGATGAAACTTGGAATATAACATCTGCAACATCAGCCGATCTAGAAACTGGACGAATTTCGAAAATCCATCCAAAACTAAAAGAATCGCGGGCCCTCAAACTTTGCAATTTTGGGCCCATGTGCTTGATAACACATCTCCTCCGAAGATATCGAACATAGGATGTCATCTGATACGAAAATGCGTACGGACTGGAGACGGCACGCGGTGGGCCAAATGTTGCCAGTGTCGTTTCATTATTGTGGGTCTGGGGAGGGGTGGTCCGTGGTGCCGAATTTTAATTCTTCTCGGAATCAGATGAAACTTGGAATATAATATCTGCAACATCAGCCGATCTCGAAGCTGAACACAGATCGTAAATACGTTGGAAAATGGCGGAGATCTTGGCCGTACAAGTTTGAATTTGGGCCCATATGCTTTCCAATAATCAAAGTGTTATCCGTATCCAAATCAGATGAAATTTATACTATGCAATCTATGTCAGCCGCAAATCACAAAACTGGAAACAACTTTAAAATCCGTTGGAAACTGACGAAGTTACGGGGCCTCAAACTTAGCAGTTTGTGCCAGGGGTTGATGTTTTCCCAATCCCGTCACCCAATTTCGAGGCAGGGGTGGGGTCACGTCCAAACACTTGAGATCAACCTACACATATTAGGACAACATATAATCACCATACTTCATATTTTCCGTCCATAAACTGCGATTCTTTCCACTCATGATTGATCCTATTATTATACTTCCATGGTGTAACCAAGGAAGTATATTGTTTTTCTACTGCGGCCGTTTTCTGTTTAATTGGAAATACTCAGAAACTAATGGGAGGAGGACCGCGAAATCTCTAGCGAATGAAGGCATCTAAGGTCTACTAAAAATAATGGTATCCGGATGTTGGTCCAATATCTTTTAACAGAGTTATGGCCCTTTTTCGATTATTTTTCATTATTATTATTATTATTATTATTATTATACTACAGTATTTTTCAACGCCCAAATCTCGGAATGTATTAGTACTAGAAAACTCAAGTTTGGTAAGTATGTTGGGGTAAATGAGTTCTATGCCTTTGGCTCATAACGGATATTGTCCGCATTTACCCCGTGGAGTTATCTCCCTTTATATGAAAAAATGTCATTTTATTATCTCGGAAATTATAAGGAGCAGAGCATCGAAAATTGGACTGTATACACATCTCGATATGCCCTACTGCCCACGGGCTTCAGAACTTGTGTCCGCGCTTTCCCTGAGGAGTTACCGCCCATAGTTGGCAAACCTCTATTTGATTGTACTCTGTTGTCCTCTTGTATCATTCCAGATAACTGCATGTGGTTTTCATAATCGTGTTGACCGTTGTCAGTTTAGTCAGAGAAGGAAATTTTGACAGGGTCGGACATATATTTTGACACTGGGGTGGGGGGGCAAATTGTTTGCAAAATAAAATTTTGATTGACATTCATATATTTAAGTTTATGTATTTCCCGAACGAAAACAAACTCATACCGGAAAGGATTTTTGAAATCCGAGAAGAAATGCAAGAGTTACGGGCCCTCAAAGTTTGCAATTTGGGCCCATGTGCTTGATAACACATCTCCTCCGAAGATGTCGAAGTTTGGATGTCAGCTGATACGCCAACGTGTGCGGACGGAAGAGGGCACGCGGTGGGCCAAATTTTGCCAGTGTCGGTTCATTATTGTGGGTCTGGGGAGGGGTGGTCCGTGGTACCAATTTTTAATTCTTCTCGGAATCAGATGAAACTTGGAATATAACATCTGCAACATCAGCCGATCTAGAAACTGGACGAATTTCGAAAATCCATCGAAAACTAAAAGAATCGCGGGCCCTCAAACTTTGCAATTTTGGGCCCATGTGCTTGATAACACATCTCCTCCGAAGATATCGAACATAGGATGTCATCTGATACGAAAATGCGTACGGACTGGAGACGGCACGCGGTGGGCCAAATGTTGCCAGTGTCGGTTCATTATTGTGGGTCTGGGGAGGGGTGGTCCGTGGTGCCGAATTTTAATTCTTCTCGGAATCAGATGAAACTTGGAATATAATATCTGCAACATCAGCCGATCTCGAAGCTGAACACAGATCGTAAATACGTTGGAAAATGGCGGAGATCTTGGCCGTACAAGTTTGAATTTGGGCCCATATGCTTTCCAATAATCAAAGTGTTATCCGTATCCAAATCAGATGAAATTTATACTATGCAATCTATGTCAGCCGCAAATCACAAAACTGGAAACAACTTTAAAATCCGTTGGAAACTGACGAAGTTACGGGGCCTCAAACTTAGCAGTTTGTGCCAGGGGTTGATGTTTTCCCAATCCCGTCACCCAATTTCGAGGCAGGGGTGGGGTCACGTCCAAACACTTGAGATCAACCTACACATATTAGGACAACATATAATCACCATACTTCATATTTTCCGTCCATAAACTGCGATTCTTTCCACTCATGATTGATCCTATTATTATACTTCCATGGTGTAACCAAGGAAGTATATTGTTTTTCTACTGCGGCCGTTTTCTGTTTAATTGGAAATACTCAGAAACTAATGGGAGGAGGACCGCGAAATCTCTAGCGAATGAAGGCATCTAAGGTCTACTAAAAATAATGGTATCCGGATGTTGGTCCAATATCTTTTAACAGAGTTATGGCCCTTTTTCGATTATTTTTCATTATTATTATTATTATTATTATTATTATACTACAGTATTTTTCAACGCCCAAATCTCGGAATGTATTAGTACTAGAAAACTCAAGTTTGGTAAGTATGTTGGGGTAAATGAGTTCTATGCCTTTGGCTCATAACGGATATTGTCCGCATTTACCCCGTGGAGTTATCTCCCTTTATATGAAAAAATGTCATTTTATTATCTCGGAAATTATAAGGAGCAGAGCATCGAAAATTGGACTGTATACACATCTCGATATGCCCTACTGCCCACGGGCTTCAGAACTTGTGTCCGCGCTTTCCCTGAGGAGTTACCGCCCATAGTTGGCAAACCTCTATTTGATTGTACTCTGTTGTCCTCTTGTATCATTCCAGATAACTGCATGTGGTTTTCATAATCGTGTTGACCGTTGTCAGTTTAGTCAGAGAAGGAAATTTTGACAGGGTCGGACATATATTTTGACACTGGGGTGGGGGGGCAAATTGTTTGCAAAATAAAATTTTGATTGACATTCATATATTTAAGTTTATGTATTTCCCGAACGAAAACAAACTCATACCGGAAAGGATTTTTGAAATCCGAGAAGAAATGCAAGAGTTACGGGCCCTCAAAGTTTGCAATTTGGGCCCATGTGCTTGATAACACATCTCCTCCGAAGATGTCGAAGTTTGGATGTCAGCTGATACGCCAACGTGTGCGGACGGAAGAGGGCACGCGGTGGGCCAAATTTTGCCAGTGTCGGTTCATTATTGTGGGTCTGGGGAGGGGTGGTCCGTGGTACCAATTTTTAATTCTTCTCGGAATCAGATGAAACTTGGAATATAACATCTGCAACATCAGCCGATCTAGAAACTGGACGAATTTCGAAAATCCATCGAAAACTAAAAGAATCGCGGGCCCTCAAACTTTGCAATTTTGGGCCCATGTGCTTGATAACACATCTCCTCCGAAGATATCGAACATAGGATGTCATCTGATACGAAAATGCGTACGGACTGGAGACGGCACGCGGTGGGCCAAATGTTGCCAGTGTCGGTTCATTATTGTGGGTCTGGGGAGGGGTGGTCCGTGGTGCCGAATTTTAATTCTTCTCGGAATCAGATGAAACTTGGAATATAATATCTGCAACATCAGCCGATCTCGAAGCTGAACACAGATCGTAAATACGTTGGAAAATGGCGGAGATCTTGGCCGTACAAGTTTGAATTTGGGCCCATATGCTTTCCAATAATCAAAGTGTTATCCGTATCCAAATCAGATGAAATTTATACTATGCAATCTATGTCAGCCGCAAATCACAAAACTGGAAACAACTTTAAAATCCGTTGGAAACTGACGAAGTTACGGGGCCTCAAACTTAGCAGTTTGTGCCAGGGGTTGATGTTTTCCCAATCCCGTCACCCAATTTCGAGGCAGGGGTGGGGTCACGTCCAAACACTTGAGATCAACCTACACATATTAGGACAACATATAATCACCATACTTCATATTTTCCGTCCATAAACTGCGATTCTTTCCACTCATGATTGATCCTATTATTATACTTCCATGGTGTAACCAAGGAAGTATATTGTTTTTCTACTGCGGCCGTTTTCTGTTTAATTGGAAATACTCAGAAACTAATGGGAGGAGGACCGCGAAATCTCTAGCGAATGAAGGCATCTAAGGTCTACTAAAAATAATGGTATCCGGATGTTGGTCCAATATCTTTTAACAGAGTTATGGCCCTTTTTCGATTATTTTTCATTATTATTATTATTATTATTATTATTATACTACAGTATTTTTCAACGCCCAAATCTCGGAATGTATTAGTACTAGAAAACTCAAGTTTGGTAAGTATGTTGGGGTAAATGAGTTCTATGCCTTTGGCTCATAACGGATATTGTCCGCATTTACCCCGTGGAGTTATCTCCCTTTATATGAAAAAATGTCATTTTATTATCTCGGAAATTATAAGGAGCAGAGCATCGAAAATTGGACTGTATACACATCTCGATATGCCCTACTGCCCACGGGCTTCAGAACTTGTGTCCGCGCTTTCCCTGAGGAGTTACCGCCCATAGTTGGCAAACCTCTATTTGATTGTACTCTGTTGTCCTCTTGTATCATTCCAGATAACTGCATGTGGTTTTCATAATCGTGTTGACCGTTGTCAGTTTAGTCAGAGAAGGAAATTTTGACAGGGTCGGACATATATTTTGACACTGGGGTGGGGGGGCAAATTGTTTGCAAAATAAAATTTTGATTGACATTCATATATTTAAGTTTATGTATTTCCCGAACGAAAACAAACTCATACCGGAAAGGATTTTTGAAATCCGAGAAGAAATGCAAGAGTTACGGGCCCTCAAAGTTTGCAATTTGGGCCCATGTGCTTGATAACACATCTCCTCCGAAGATGTCGAAGTTTGGATGTCAGCTGATACGCCAACGTGTGCGGACGGAAGAGGGCACGCGGTGGGCCAAATTTTGCCAGTGTCGGTTCATTATTGTGGGTCTGGGGAGGGGTGGTCCGTGGTACCAATTTTTAATTCTTCTCGGAATCAGATCAAACTTGGAATATAACATCTGCAACATCAGCCGATCTAGAAACTGGACGAATTTCGAAAATCCATCGAAAACTAAAAGAATCGCGGGCCCTCAAACTTTGCAATTTTGGGCCCATGTGCTTGATAACACATCTCCTCCGAAGATATCGAACATAGGATGTCATCTGATACGAAAATGCGTACGGACTGGAGACGGCACGCGGTGGGCCAAATGTTGCCAGTGTCGGTTCATTATTGTGGGTCTGGGGAGGGGTGGTCCGTGGTGCCGAATTTTAATTCTTCTCGGAATCAGATGAAACTTGGAATATAATATCTGCAACATCAGCCGATCTCGAAGCTGAACACAGATCGTAAATACGTTGGAAAATGGCGGAGATCTTGGCCGTACAAGTTTGAATTTGGGCCCATATGCTTTCCAATAATCAAAGTGTTATCCGTATCCAAATCAGATGAAATTTATACTATGCAATCTATGTCAGCCGCAAATCACAAAACTGGAAACAACTTTAAAATCCGTTGGAAACTGACGAAGTTACGGGGCCTCAAACTTAGCAGTTTGTGCCAGGGGTTGATGTTTTCCCAATCCCGTCACCCAATTTCGAGGCAGGGGTGGGGTCACGTCCAAACACTTGAGATCAACCTACACATATTAGGACAACATATAATCACCATACTTCATATTTTCCGTCCATAAACTGCGATTCTTTCCACTCATGATTGATCCTATTATTATACTTCCATGGTGTAACCAAGGAAGTATATTGTTTTTCTACTGCGGCCGTTTTCTGTTTAATTGGAAATACTCAGAAACTAATGGGAGGAGGACCGCGAAATCTCTAGCGAATGAAGGCATCTAAGGTCTACTAAAAATAATGGTATCCGGATGTTGGTCCAATATCTTTTAACAGAGTTATGGCCCTTTTTCGATTATTTTTCATTATTATTATTATTATTATTATTATTATACTACAGTATTTTTCAACGCCCAAATCTCGGAATGTATTAGTACTAGAAAACTCAAGTTTGGTAAGTATGTTGGGGTAAATGAGTTCTATGCCTTTGGCTCATAACGGATATTGTTCGCATTTACCCCGTGGAGTTATCTCCCTTTATATGAAAAAATGTCATTTTATTATCTCGGAAATTATAAGGAGCAGAGCATCGAAAATTGGACTGTATACACATCTCGATATGCCCTACTGCCCACGGGCTTCAGAACTTGTGTCCGCGCTTTCCCTGAGGAGTTACCGCCCATAGTTGGCAAACCTCTATTTGATTGTACTCTGTTGTCCTCTTGTATCATTCCAGATAACTGCATGTGGTTTTCATAATCGTGTTGACCGTTGTCAGTTTAGTCAGAGAAGGAAATTTTGACAGGGTCGGACATATATTTTGACACTGGGGTGGGGGGGCAAATTGTTTGCAAAATAAAATTTTGATTGACATTCATATATTTAAGTTTATGTATTTCCCGAACGAAAACAAACTCATACCGGAAAGGATTTTTGAAATCCGAGAAGAAATGCAAGAGTTACGGGCCCTCAAAGTTTGCAATTTGGGCCCATGTGCTTGATAACACATCTCCTCCGAAGATGTCGAAGTTTGGATGTCAGCTGATACGCCAACGTGTGCGGACGGAAGAGGGCACGCGGTGGGCCAAATTTTGCCAGTGTCGGTTCATTATTGTGGGTCTGGGGAGGGGTGGTCCGTGGTACCAATTTTTAATTCTTCTCGGAATCAGATGAAACTTGGAATATAACATCTGCAACATCAGCCGATCTAGAAACTGGACGAATTTCGAAAATCCATCGAAAACTAAAAGAATCGCGGGCCCTCAAACTTTGCAATTTTGGGCCCATGTGCTTGATAACACATCTCCTCCGAAGATATCGAACATAGGATGTCATCTGATACGAAAATGCGTACGGACTGGAGACGGCACGCGGTGGGCCAAATGTTGCCAGTGTCGGTTCATTATTGTGGGTCTGGGGAGGGGTGGTCCGTGGTGCCGAATTTTAATTCTTCTCGGAATCAGATGAAACTTGGAATATAATATCTGCAACATCAGCCGATCTCGAAGCTGAACACAGATCGTAAATACGTTGGAAAATGGCGGAGATCTTGGCCGTACAAGTTTGAATTTGGGCCCATATGCTTTCCAATAATCAAAGTGTTATCCGTATCCAAATCAGATGAAATTTATACTATGCAATCTATGTCAGCCGCAAATCACAAAACTGGAAACAACTTTAAAATCCGTTGGAAACTGACGAAGTTACGGGGCCTCAAACTTAGCAGTTTGTGCCAGGGGTTGATGTTTTCCCAATCCCGTCACCCAATTTCGAGGCAGGGGTGGGGTCACGTCCAAACACTTGAGATCAACCTACACATATTAGGACAACATATAATCACCATACTTCATATTTTCCGTCCATAAACTGCGATTCTTTCCACTCATGATTGATCCTATTATTATACTTCCATGGTGTAACCAAGGAAGTATATTGTTTTTCTACTGCGGCCGTTTTCTGTTTAATTGGAAATACTCAGAAACTAATGGGAGGAGGACCGCGAAATCTCTAGCGAATGAAGGCATCTAAGGTCTACTAAAAATAATGGTATCCGGATGTTGGTCCAATATCTTTTAACAGAGTTATGGCCCTTTTTCGATTATTTTTCATTATTATTATTATTATACTTCCATGGTGTAACCAAGGAAGTATATTGTTTTTCTATTGCGGCCGTTTTCTGTTTAATTGGAAATACTCCGAAACTAATGGGAGGAGGACCGCGAAATCTCTAGCGAATGAAGGCATCTAAGGTCTACTAAAAATAATGGTATCCGGATGTTGGTCCAATATCTTTTGACAGAGTTATGGCCCTTTTTCGATTATTTTTCATTATTATTATACTGGACACTTTTGCAACCCTTATTACTCGAAAAGTACCAGGAGTAGCACACTAAAACTTAGTACGTATCTTGGGATCAAAGAGTTGTATGCCATCGTCGCATAACGAATATTGTCCGCGTTTTCCCCGATGAGTTATCTCCCTTTATCTGAAAAAATGTCATTTTATTATCTCGGAAATTATAAGGAGCAGAGCATCGAAAATTGGACTGTATGCACATCTCGATATGCCCTACTGCCCACGGGCATCAGAACTTGTGTCCGCGCTTTCCCTGAGGAGTTACCGCCCATAGTTGGCAAACCTCTATTTGATTGTACTCTGTTGTCCTCTTGTATCATTCCAGATAACTGCATGTGGTTTTCATAGTCGTGTTGACCGTTGTCAGTTTAGTCAGAGAAGGAAAATTTGGCAGGGTCGGACATATATTTTGACACTGGAGTGGGGGCAAATTTTTTGAAAAATAAAATTTTGATTGACATTCATATATTTAAGTTTATGTATTTCCCGAACGAAAACAAACTCATACCGGAAAGGATTTTTGAAATCCGAGAAGAAATGCAAGAGTTACGGGCCCTCAAAGTTTGAAATTTGGGCCCATGTGCTTGATAACACATCTCCTCCGAAGGTATCGAACATAGGATATCATCTGATACGCCAACGTGTGCGGACGGAAGAGAGCACGCGGTGGGCCAAATTTGTCCAGTGTCTGTTCATTATTGTGGGTCTGGGGAGGGGTGGTCCGTGGTACCAATTTGTAATTCTTCTCCGAATCAGATGAAACTTGGAATATAACATCTCCAACATCAGTCGATCTCGAAATTGAAAGAATTTCGAAAATCCATCGAAAACTGACATAATTGCGGACCCTCAAACTTTGCAATTTTGGACCCATGTGCTTGATAACACATCTCCTCCGAAGATATCGAACATAGGATGTCATCTGTTACGAAAATACGTACGGACTGAAGAGGGCACGCGGTGGACCAAATTTTGCCAGTGTCGGTTCAGTATTGTGGGTCAGGGGAGGGGTAGTCCGTGGTACCATTTTTTTATTCTTCTCCGAATCAGATGAAACTTGGAATGTAACATCTACCATATACGTTGATCTCGAAGCTGAAAACAGATCGTAAATCCGTGTGAAAATGGCGGAGATTTTGGCCATCCAATTTTGAATTTGGGCCCATATGCTTTCCAATAACCAAAGTGTTATTCGGGTTCGAATCAGATGAAATTTATGTTGTGCAATCTAGGTCAGCGGCAGATCGCAAAACTGAAAACAATTTTTAAATCCGTTGGAAACTAACGGAGTTACGGGCCCTCAAACTTCGCATTTTGTGCCAGGGTTGATGTTATCCCAATCCCGTCACCCAATTTCGAGGTAGGGGTGGGGTCACGTCCAAACACTTGAGATCAACCTACACATGTTAGGACAACATATACTCACAATACTTATATTTTCCGTCCCGAAACTGCGATTCTTTCCACTCATGATTTTCCCTATTATTATACTTCCATGGTGTAACCAAGGAAGTATATTGTTTTTCTATTGCGGCCGTTTTCTGTTTAATTGGAAATACTCCGAAACTAATGGGAGGAGGACCGCGAAATCTCTAGCGAATGAAGGCATCTAAGGTCTACTAAAAATAATGGTATCCGGATGTTGGTCCAATATCTTTTGACAGAGTTATGGCCCTTTTTCGATTATTTTTCATTATTATTATACTGGACACTTTTGCAACCCTTATTACTCGAAAAGTACCAGGAGTAGCACACTAAAACTTAGTACGTATCTTGGGATCAAAGAGTTGTATGCCATCGTCGCATAACGAATATTGTCCGCGTTTTCCCCGATGAGTTATCTCCCTTTATCTGAAAAAATGTCATTTTATTATCTCGGAAATTATAAGGAGCAGAGCATCGAAAATTGGACTGTATGCACATCTCGATATGCCCTACTGCCCACGGGCATCAGAACTTGTGTCCGCGCTTTCCCTGAGGAGTTACCGCCCATAGTTGGCAAACCTCTATTTGATTGTACTCTGTTGTCCTCTTGTATCATTCCAGATAACTGCATGTGGTTTTCATAGTCGTGTTGACCGTTGTCAGTTTAGTCAGAGAAGGAAAATTTGGCAGGGTCGGACATATATTTTGACACTGGGGTGGGGGCAAATTTTTTGAAAAATAAAATTTTGATTGACATTCATATATTTAAGTTTATGTATTTCCCGAACGAAAACAAACTCATACCGGAAAGGATTTTTGAAATCCGAGAAGAAATGCAAGAGTTACGGGCCCTCAAAGTTTGAAATTTGGGCCCATGTGCTTGATAACACATCTCCTCCGAAGGTATCGAACATAGGATATCATCTGATACGCCAACGTGTGCGGACGGAAGAGAGCACGCGGTGGGCCAAATTTGTCCAGTGTCTGTTCATTATTGTGGGTCTGGGGAGGGGTGGTCCGTGGTACCAATTTGTAATTCTTCTCCGAATCAGATGAAACTTGGAATATAACATCTCCAACATCAGTCGATCTCGAAATTGAAAGAATTTCGAAAATCCATCGAAAACTGACATAATTGCGGACCCTCAAACTTTGCAATTTTGGACCCATGTGCTTGATAACACATCTCCTCCGAAGATATCGAACATAGGATGTCATCTGTTACGAAAATACGTACGGACTGAAGAGGGCACGCGGTGGACCAAATTTTGCCAGTGTCGGTTCAGTATTGTGGGTCAGGGGAGGGGTAGTCCGTGGTACCATTTTTTTATTCTTCTCCGAATCAGATGAAACTTGGAATGTAACATCTACCATATACGTTGATCTCGAAGCTGAACACAGATCGTAAATCCGTGTGAAAATGGCGGAGATTTTGGCCATCCAATTTTGAATTTGGGCCCATATGCTTTCCAATAACCAAAGTGTTATTCGGGTTCGAATCAGATGAAATTTATGTTGTGCAATCTAGGTCAGCGGCAGATCGCAAAACTGAAAACAATTTTTAAATCCGTTGGAAACTAACGGAGTTACGGGCCCTCAAACTTCGCATTTTGTGCCAGGGTTGATGTTATCCCAATCCCGTCACCCAATTTCGAGGTAGGGGTGGGGTCACGTCCAAACACTTGAGATCAACCTACACATGTTAGGACAACATATACTCACAATACTTATATTTTCCGTCCCGAAACTGCGATTCTTTCCACTCATGATTTTCCCTATTATTATACTTCCATGGTGTAACCAAGGAAGTATATTGTTTTTCTATTGCGGCCGTTTTCTGTTTAATTGGAAATACTCCGAAACTAATGGGAGGAGGACCGCGAAATCTCTAGCGAATGAAGGCATCTAAGGTCTACTAAAAATAATGGTATCCGGATGTTGGTCCAATATCTTTTGACAGAGTTATGGCCCTTTTTCGATTATTTTTCATTATTATTATACTGGACACTTTTGCAACCCTTATTACTCGAAAAGTACCAGGAGTAGCACACTAAAACTTAGTACGTATCTTGGGATCAAAGAGTTGTATGCCATCGTCGCATAACGAATATTGTCCGCGTTTTCCCCGATGAGTTATCTCCCTTTATCTGAAAAAATGTCATTTTATTATCTCGGAAATTATAAGGAGCAGAGCATCGAAAATTGGACTGTATGCACATCTCGATATGCCCTACTGCCCACGGGCATCAGAACTTGTGTCCGCGCTTTCCCTGAGGAGTTACCGCCCATAGTTGGCAAACCTCTATTTGATTGTACTCTGTTGTCCTCTTGTATCATTCCAGATAACTGCATGTGGTTTTCATAGTCGTGTTGACCGTTGTCAGTTTAGTCAGAGAAGGAAAATTTGGCAGGGTCGGACATATATTTTGACACTGGGGTGGGGGCAAATTTTTTGAAAAATAAAATTTTGATTGACATTCATATATTTAAGTTTATGTATTTCCCGAACGAAAACAAACTCATACCGGAAAGGATTTTTGAAATCCGAGAAGAAATGCAAGAGTTACGGGCCCTCAAAGTTTGAAATTTGGGCCCATGTGCTTGATAACACATCTCCTCCGAAGGTATCGAACATAGGATATCATCTGATACGCCAACGTGTGCGGACGGAAGAGAGCACGCGGTGGGACAAATTTGTCCAGTGTCTGTTCATTATTGTGGGTCTGGGGAGGGGTGGTCCGTGGTACCAATTTGTAATTCTTCTCCGAATCAGATGAAACTTGGAATATAACATCTCCAACATCAGTCGATCTCGAAATTGAAAGAATTTCGAAAATCCATCGAAAACTGACATAATTGCGGACCCTCAAACTTTGCAATTTTGGACCCATGTGCTTGATAACACATCTCCTCCGAAGATATCGAACATAGGATGTCATCTGTTACGAAAATACGTACGGACTGAAGAGGGCACGCGGTGGACCAAATTTTGCCAGTGTCGGTTCAGTATTGTGGGTCAGGGGAGGGGTAGTCCGTGGTACCATTTTTTTATTCTTCTCCGAATCAGATGAAACTTGGAATGTAACATCTACCATATACGTTGATCTCGAAGCTGAAAACAGATCGTAAATCCGTGTGAAAATGGCGGAGATTTTGGCCATCCAATTTTGAATTTGGGCCCATATGCTTTCCAATAACCAAAGTGTTATTCGGGTTCGAATCAGATGAAATTTATGTTGTGCAATCTAGGTCAGCGGCAGATCGCAAAACTGAAAACAATTTTTAAATCCGTTGGAAACTAACGGAGTTACGGGCCCTCAAACTTCGCATTTTGTGCCAGGGTTGATGTTATCCCAATCCCGTCACCCAATTTCGAGGTAGGGGTGGGGTCACGTCCAAACACTTGAGATCAACCTACACATGTTAGGACAACATATACTCACAATACTTATATTTTCCGTCCCGAAACTGCGATTCTTTCCACTCATGATTTTCCCTATTATTATACTTCCATGGTGTAACCAAGGAAGTATATTGTTTTTCTATTGCGGCCGTTTTCTGTTTAATTGGAAATACTCCGAAACTAATGGGAGGAGGACCGCGAAATCTCTAGCGAATGAAGGCATCTAAGGTCTACTAAAAATAATGGTATCCGGATGTTGGTCCAATATCTTTTGACAGAGTTATGGCCCTTTTTCGATTATTTTTCATTATTATTATACTGGACACTTTTGCAACCCTTATTACTCGAAAAGTACCAGGAGTAGCACACTAAAACTTAGTACGTATCTTGGGATCAAAGAGTTGTATGCCATCGTCGCATAACGAATATTGTCCGCGTTTTCCCCGATGAGTTATCTCCCTTTATCTGAAAAAATGTCATTTTATTATCTCGGAAATTATAAGGAGCAGAGCATCGAAAATTGGACTGTATGCACATCTCGATATGCCCTACTGCCCACGGGCATCAGAACTTGTGTCCGCGCTTTCCCTGAGGAGTTACCGCCCATAGTTGGCAAACCTCTATTTGATTGTACTCTGTTGTCCTCTTGTATCATTCCAGATAACTGCATGTGGTTTTCATAGTCGTGTTGACCGTTGTCAGTTTAGTCAGAGAAGGAAAATTTGGCAGGGTCGGACATATATTTTGACACTGGGGTGGGGGCAAATTTTTTGAAAAATAAAATTTTGATTGACATTCATATATTTAAGTTTATGTATTTCCCGAACGAAAACAAACTCATACCGGAAAGGATTTTTGAAATCCGAGAAGAAATGCAAGAGTTACGGGCCCTCAAAGTTTGAAATTTGGGCCCATGTGCTTGATAACACATCTCCTCCGAAGGTATCGAACATAGGATATCATCTGATACGCCAACGTGTGCGGACGGAAGAGAGCACGCGGTGGGCCAAATTTGTCCAGTGTCTGTTCATTATTGTGGGTCTGGGGAGGGGTGGTCCGTGGTACCAATTTGTAATTCTTCTCCGAATCAGATGAAACTTGGAATATAACATCTCCAACATCAGTCGATCTCGAAATTGAAAGAATTTCGAAAATCCATCGAAAACTGACATAATTGCGGACCCTCAAACTTTGCAATTTTGGACCCATGTGCTTGATAACACATCTCCTCCGAAGATATCGAACATAGGATGTCATCTGTTACGAAAATACGTACGGACTGAAGAGGGCACGCGGTGGACCAAATTTTGCCAGTGTCGGTTCAGTATTGTGGGTCAGGGGAGGGGTAGTCCGTGGTACCATTTTTTTATTCTTCTCCGAATCAGATGAAACTTGGAATGTAACATCTACCATATACGTTGATCTCGAAGCTGAACACAGATCGTAAATCCGTGTGAAAATGGCGGAGATTTTGGCCATCCAATTTTGAATTTGGGCCCATATGCTTTCCAATAACCAAAGTGTTATTCGGGTTCGAATCAGATGAAATTTATGTTGTGCAATCTAGGTCAGCGGCAGATCGCAAAACTGAAAACAATTTTTAAATCCGTTGGAAACTAACGGAGTTACGGGCCCTCAAACTTCGCATTTTGTGCCAGGGTTGATGTTATCCCAATCCCGTCACCCAATTTCGAGGTAGGGGTGGGGTCACGTCCAAACACTTGAGATCAACCTACACATGTTAGGACAACATATACTCACAATACTTATATTTTCCGTCCCGAAACTGCGATTCTTTCCACTCATGATTTTCCCTATTATTATACTTCCATGGTGTAACCAAGGAAGTATATTGTTTTTCTATTGCGGCCGTTTTCTGTTTAATTGGAAATACTCCGAAACTAATGGGAGGAGGACCGCGAAATCTCTAGCGAATGAAGGCATCTAAGGTCTACTAAAAATAATGGTATCCGGATGTTGGTCCAATATCTTTTGACAGAGTTATGGCCCTTTTTCGATTATTTTTCATTATTATTATACTGGACACTTTTGCAACCCTTATTACTCGAAAAGTACCAGGAGTAGCACACTAAAACTTAGTACGTATCTTGGGATCAAAGAGTTGTATGCCATCGTCGCATAACGAATATTGTCCGCGTTTTCCCCGATGAGTTATCTCCCTTTATCTGAAAAAATGTCATTTTATTATCTCGGAAATTATAAGGAGCAGAGCATCGAAAATTGGACTGTATGCACATCTCGATATGCCCTACTGCCCACGGGCATCAGAACTTGTGTCCGCGCTTTCCCTGAGGAGTTACCGCCCATAGTTGGCAAACCTCTATTTGATTGTACTCTGTTGTCCTCTTGTATCATTCCAGATAACTGCATGTGGTTTTCATAGTCGTGTTGACCGTTGTCAGTTTAGTCAGAGAAGGAAAATTTGGCAGGGTCGGACATATATTTTGACACTGGGGTGGGGGCAAATTTTTTGAAAAATAAAATTTTGATTGACATTCATATATTTAAGTTTATGTATTTCCCGAACGAAAACAAACTCATACCGGAAAGGATTTTTGAAATCCGAGAAGAAATGCAAGAGTTACGGGCCCTCAAAGTTTGAAATTTGGGCCCATGTGCTTGATAACACATCTCCTCCGAAGGTATCGAACATAGGATATCATCTGATACGCCAACGTGTGCGGACGGAAGAGAGCACGCGGTGGGACAAATTTGTCCAGTGTCTGTTCATTATTGTGGGTCTGGGGAGGGGTGGTCCGTGGTACCAATTTGTAATTCTTCTCCGAATCAGATGAAACTTGGAATATAACATCTCCAACATCAGTCGATCTCGAAATTGAAAGAATTTCGAAAATCCATCGAAAACTGACATAATTGCGGACCCTCAAACTTTGCAATTTTGGACCCATGTGCTTGATAACACATCTCCTCCGAAGATATCGAACATAGGATGTCATCTGTTACGAAAATACGTACGGACTGAAGAGGGCACGCGGTGGACCAAATTTTGCCAGTGTCGGTTCAGTATTGTGGGTCAGGGGAGGGGTAGTCCGTGGTACCATTTTTTTATTCTTCTCCGAATCAGATGAAACTTGGAATGTAACATCTACCATATACGTTGATCTCGAAGCTGAAAACAGATCGTAAATCCGTGTGAAAATGGCGGAGATTTTGGCCATCCAATTTTGAATTTGGGCCCATATGCTTTCCAATAACCAAAGTGTTATTCGGGTTCGAATCAGATGAAATTTATGTTGTGCAATCTAGGTCAGCGGCAGATCGCAAAACTGAAAACAATTTTTAAATCCGTTGGAAACTAACGGAGTTACGGGCCCTCAAACTTCGCATTTTGTGCCAGGGTTGATGTTATCCCAATCCCGTCACCCAATTTCGAGGTAGGGGTGGGGTCACGTCCAAACACTTGAGATCAACCTACACATGTTAGGACAACATATACTCACAATACTTATATTTTCCGTCCCGAAACTGCGATTCTTTCCACTCATGATTTTCCCTATTATTATACTTCCATGGTGTAACCAAGGAAGTATATTGTTTTTCTATTGCGGCCGTTTTCTGTTTAATTGGAAATACTCCGAAACTAATGGGAGGAGGACCGCGAAATCTCTAGCGAATGAAGGCATCTAAGGTCTACTAAAAATAATGGTATCCGGATGTTGGTCCAATATCTTTTGACAGAGTTATGGCCCTTTTTCGATTATTTTTCATTATTATTATACTGGACACTTTTGCAACCCTTATTACTCGAAAAGTACCAGGAGTAGCACACTAAAACTTAGTACGTATCTTGGGATCAAAGAGTTGTATGCCATCGTCGCATAACGAATATTGTCCGCGTTTTCCCCGATGAGTTATCTCCCTTTATCTGAAAAAATGTCATTTTATTATCTCGGAAATTATAAGGAGCAGAGCATCGAAAATTGGACTGTATGCACATCTCGATATGCCCTACTGCCCACGGGCATCAGAACTTGTGTCCGCGCTTTCCCTGAGGAGTTACCGCCCATAGTTGGCAAACCTCTATTTGATTGTACTCTGTTGTCCTCTTGTATCATTCCAGATAACTGCATGTGGTTTTCATAGTCGTGTTGACCGTTGTCAGTTTAGTCAGAGAAGGAAAATTTGGCAGGGTCGGACATATATTTTGACACTGGGGTGGGGGCAAATTTTTTGAAAAATAAAATTTTGATTGACATTCATATATTTAAGTTTATGTATTTCCCGAACGAAAACAAACTCATACCGGAAAGGATTTTTGAAATCCGAGAAGAAATGCAAGAGTTACGGGCCCTCAAAGTTTGAAATTTGGGCCCATGTGCTTGATAACACATCTCCTCCGAAGGTATCGAACATAGGATATCATCTGATACGCCAACGTGTGCGGACGGAAGAGAGCACGCGGTGGGACAAATTTGTCCAGTGTCTGTTCATTATTGTGGGTCTGGGGAGGGGTGGTCCGTGGTACCAATTTGTAATTCTTCTCCGAATCAGATGAAACTTGGAATATAACATCTCCAACATCAGTCGATCTCGAAATTGAAAGAATTTCGAAAATCCATCGAAAACTGACATAATTGCGGACCCTCAAACTTTGCAATTTTGGACCCATGTGCTTGATAACACATCTCCTCCGAAGATATCGAACATAGGATGTCATCTGTTACGAAAATACGTACGGACTGAAGAGGGCACGCGGTGGACCAAATTTTGCCAGTGTCGGTTCAGTATTGTGGGTCAGGGGAGGGGTAGTCCGTGGTACCATTTTTTTATTCTTCTCCGAATCAGATGAAACTTGGAATGTAACATCTACCATATACGTTGATCTCGAAGCTGAAAACAGATCGTAAATCCGTGTGAAAATGGCGGAGATTTTGGCCATCCAATTTTGAATTTGGGCCCATATGCTTTCCAATAACCAAAGTGTTATTCGGGTTCGAATCAGATGAAATTTATGTTGTGCAATCTAGGTCAGCGGCAGATCGCAAAACTGAAAACAATTTTTAAATCCGTTGGAAACTAACGGAGTTACGGGCCCTCAAACTTCGCATTTTGTGCCAGGGTTGATGTTATCCCAATCCCGTCACCCAATTTCGAGGTAGGGGTGGGGTCACGTCCAAACACTTGAGATCAACCTACACATGTTAGGACAACATATACTCACAATACTTATATTTTCCGTCCCGAAACTGCGATTCTTTCCACTCATGATTTTCCCTATTATTATACTTCCATGGTGTAACCAAGGAAGTATATTGTTTTTCTATTGCGGCCGTTTTCTGTTTAATTGGAAATACTCCGAAACTAATGGGAGGAGGACCGCGAAATCTCTAGCGAATGAAGGCATCTAAGGTCTACTAAAAATAATGGTATCCGGATGTTGGTCCAATATCTTTTGACAGAGTTATGGCCCTTTTTCGATTATTTTTCATTATTATTATACTGGACACTTTTGCAACCCTTATTACTCGAAAAGTACCAGGAGTAGCACACTAAAACTTAGTACGTATCTTGGGATCAAAGAGTTGTATGCCATCGTCGCATAACGAATATTGTCCGCGTTTTCCCCGATGAGTTATCTCCCTTTATCTGACAAAAATGTCATTTTATTATCTCGGAAATTATAAGGAGCAGAGCATCGAAAATTGGACTGTATGCACATCTCGATATGCCCTACTGCCCACGGGCATCAGAACTTGTGTCCGCGCTTTCCCTGAGGAGTTACCGCCCATAGTTGGCAAACCTCTATTTGATTGTACTCTGTTGTCCTCTTGTATCATTCCAGATAACTGCATGTGGTTTTCGTAGTCGTGTTGACCGTTGTCAGTTTAGTCAGAGAAGGAAAATTTGGCAGGGTCGGACATATATTTTGACACTGGGGTGGGGGCAAATTTTTTGAAAAATATAATTTTGATTGACATTCATATATTTAAGTTTATGTATTTCCCGAACGAAAACAAACTCATACCGGAAAGGATTTTTGAAATCCGAGAAGAAATGCAAGAGTTACGGGCCCTCAAAGTTTGAAATTTGGGCCCATGTGCTTGATAACACATCTCCTCCGAAGGTATCGAACATAGGATATCATCTGATACGCCAACGTGTGCGGACGGAAGAGAGCACGCGGTGGGCCAAATTTGTCCAGTGTCTGTTCATTATTGTGGGTCTGGGGAGGGGTGATCCGTGGTACCAATTTGTAATTCTTCTCCGAATCAGATGAAACTTGGAATATAACATCTCCAACATCAGTCGATCTCGAAATTGAAAGAATTTCGAAAATCCATCGAAAACTGACATAATTGCGGACCCTCAAACTTTGCAATTTTGGACCCATGTGCTTGATAACACATCTCCTCCGAAGATATCGAACATAGGATGTCATCTGTTACGAAAATACGTACGGACTGAAGAGGGCACGCGGTGGACCAAATTTTGCCAGTGTCGGTTCAGTATTGTGGGTCAGGGAGGGGTAGTCCGTGGTACCATTTTTTTTATTCTTCTCCGAATCAGATGAAACTTGGAATGTAACATCTACCATATACGTTGATCTCGAAGCTGAAAACAGATCGTAAATCCGTGTGAAAATGGCGGAGATTTTGGCCATCCAATTTTGAATTTGGGCCCATATGCTTTCCAATAACCAAAGTGTTATTCGGGTTCGAATCAGATGAAATTTATGTTGTGCAATCTAGGTCAGCGGCAGATCGCAAAACTGAAAACAATTTTTAAATCCGTTGGAAACTAACGGAGTTACGGGCCCTCAAACTTCGCATTTTGTGCCAGGGTTGATGTTATCCCAATCCCGTCACCCAATTTCGAGGTAGGGGTGGGGTCACGTCCAAACACTTGAGATCAACCTACACATGTTAGGACAACATATACTCACAATACTTATATTTTCCGTCCCGAAACTGCGATTCTTTCCACTCATGATTTTCCCTTTTATTATACTTCCATGGTGTAACCAAGGAAGTATATTGTTTTTCTATTGCGGCCGTTTTCTGTTTAATTGGAAATACTCCGAAACTAATGGGAGGAGGACCGCGAAATCTCTAGCGAATGAAGGCATCTAAGGTCTACTAAAAATAATGGTATCCGGATGTTGGTCCAATATCTTTTGACAGAGTTATGGCCCTTTTTCGATTATTTTTCATTATTATTATACTGGACACTTTTGCAACCCTTATTACTCGAAAAGTACCAGGAGTAGCACACTAAAACTTAGTACGTATCTTGGGATCAAAGAGTTGTATGCCATCGTCGCATAACGAATATTGTCCGCGTTTTCCCCGATGAGTTATCTCCCTTTATCTGAAAAAATGTCATTTTATTATCTCGGAAATTATAAGGAGCAGAGCATCGAAAATTGGACTGTATGCACATCTCGATATGCCCTACTGCCCACGGGCATCAGAACTTGTGTCCGCGCTTTCCCTGAGGAGTTACCGCCCATAGTTGGCAAACCTCTATTTGATTGTACTCTGTTGTCCTCTTGTATCATTCCAGATAACTGCATGTGGTTTTCATAGTCGTGTTGACCGTTGTCAGTTTAGTCAGAGAAGGAAAATTTGGCAGGGTCGGACATATATTTTGACACTGGGGTGGGGGCAAATTTTTTGAAAAATAAAATTTTGATTGACATTCATATATTTAAGTTTATGTATTTCCCGAACGAAAACAAACTCATACCGGAAAGGATTTTTGAAATCCGAGAAGAAATGCAAGAGTTACGGGCCCTCAAAGTTTGAAATTTGGGCCCATGTGCTTGATAACACATCTCCTCCGAAGGTATCGAACATAGGATATCATCTGATACGCCAACGTGTGCGGACGGAAGAGAGCACGCGGTGGGACAAATTTGTCCAGTGTCTGTTCATTATTGTGGGTCTGGGGAGGGGTGGTCCGTGGTACCAATTTGTAATTCTTCTCCGAATCAGATGAAACTTGGAATATAACATCTCCAACATCAGTCGATCTCGAAATTGAAAGAATTTCGAAAATCCATCGAAAACTGACATAATTGCGGACCCTCAAACTTTGCAATTTTGGACCCATGTGCTTGATAACACATCTCCTCCGAAGATATCGAACATAGGATGTCATCTGTTACGAAAATACGTACGGACTGAAGAGGGCACGCGGTGGACCAAATTTTGCCAGTATCGGTTCAGTATTGTGGGTCAGGGGAGGGGTAGTCCGTGGTACCATTTTTTTATTCTTCTCCGAATCAGATGAAACTTGGAATGTAACATCTACCATATACGTTGATCTCGAAGCTGAAAACAGATCGTAAATCCGTGTGAAAATGGCGGAGATTTTGGCCATCCAATTTTGAATTTGGGCCCATATGCTTTCCAATAACCAAAGTGTTATTCGGGTTCGAATCAGATGAAATTTATGTTGTGCAATCTAGGTCAGCGGCAGATCGCAAAACTGAAAACAATTTTTAAATCCGTTGGAAACTAACGGAGTTACGGGCCCTCAAACTTCGCATTTTGTGCCAGGGTTGATGTTATCCCAATCCCGTCACCCAATTTCGAGGTAGGGGTGGGGTCACGTCCAAACACTTGAGATCAACCTACACATGTTAGGACAACATATACTCACAATACTTATATTTTCCGTCCCGAAACTGCGATTCTTTCCACTCATGATTTTCCCTATTATTATACTTCCATGGTGTAACCAAGGAAGTATATTGTTTTTCTATTGCGGCCGTTTTCTGTTTAATTGGAAATACTCCGAAACTAATGGGAGGAGGACCGCGAAATCTCTAGCGAATGAAGGCATCTAAGGTCTACTAAAAATAATGGTATCCGGATGTTGGTCCAATATCTTTTGACAGAGTTATGGCCCTTTTTCGATTATTTTTCATTATTATTATACTGGACACTTTTGCAACCCTTATTACTCGAAAAGTACCAGGAGTAGCACACTAAAACTTAGTACGTATCTTGGGATCAAAGAGTTGTATGCCATCGTCGCATAACGAATATTGTCCGCGTTTTCCCCGATGAGTTATCTCCCTTTATCTGAAAAAATGTCATTTTATTATCTCGGAAATTATAAGGAGCAGAGCATCGAAAATTGGACTGTATGCACATCTCGATATGCCCTACTGCCCACGGGCATCAGAACTTGTGTCCGCGCTTTCCCTGAGGAGTTACCGCCCATAGTTGGCAAACCTCTATTTGATTGTACTCTGTTGTCCTCTTGTATCATTCCAGATAACTGCATGTGGTTTTCATAGTCGTGTTGACCGTTGTCAGTTTAGTCAGAGAAGGAAAATTTGGCAGGGTCGGACATATATTTTGACACTGGGGTGGGGGCAAATTTTTTGAAAAATAAAATTTTGATTGACATTCATATATTTAAGTTTATGTATTTCCCGAACGAAAACAAACTCATACCGGAAAGGATTTTTGAAATCCGAGAAGAAATGCAAGAGTTACGGGCCCTCAAAGTTTGAAATTTGGGCCCATGTGCTTGATAACACATCTCCTCCGAAGGTATCGAACATAGGATATCATCTGATACGCCAACGTGTGCGGACGGAAGAGAGCACGCGGTGGGACAAATTTGTCCAGTGTCTGTTCATTATTGTGGGTCTGGGGAGGGGTGGTCCGTGGTACCAATTTGTAATTCTTCTCCGAATCAGATGAAACTTGGAATATAACATCTCCAACATCAGTCGATCTCGAAATTGAAAGAATTTCGAAAATCCATCGAAAACTGACATAATTGCGGACCCTCAAACTTTGCAATTTTGGACCCATGTGCTTGATAACACATCTCCTCCGAAGATATCGAACATAGGATGTCATCTGTTACGAAAATACGTACGGACTGAAGAGGGCACGCGGTGGACCAAATTTTGCCAGTGTCGGTTCAGTATTGTGGGTCAGGGGAGGGGTAGTCCGTGGTACCATTTTTTTATTCTTCTCCGAATCAGATGAAACTTGGAATGTAACATCTACCATATACGTTGATCTCGAAGCTGAAAACAGATCGTAAATCCGTGTGAAAATGGCGGAGATTTTGGCCATCCAATTTTGAATTTGGGCCCATATGCTTTCCAATAACCAAAGTGTTATTCGGGTTCGAATCAGATGAAATTTATGTTGTGCAATCTAGGTCAGCGGCAGATCGCAAAACTGAAAACAATTTTTAAATCCGTTGGAAACTAACGGAGTTACGGGCCCTCAAACTTCGCATTTTGTGCCAGGGTTGATGTTATCCCAATCCCGTCACCCAATTTCGAGGTAGGGGTGGGGTCACGTCCAAACACTTGAGATCAACCTACACATGTTAGGACAACATATACTCACAATACTTATATTTTCCGTCCCGAAACTGCGATTCTTTCCACTCATGATTTTCCCTATTATTATACTTCCATGGTGTAACCAAGGAAGTATATTGTTTTTCTATTGCGGCCGTTTTCTGTTTAATTGGAAATACTCCGAAACTAATGGGAGGAGGACCGCGAAATCTCTAGCGAATGAAGGCATCTAAGGTCTACTAAAAATAATGGTATCCGGATGTTGGTCCAATATCTTTTGACAGAGTTATGGCCCTTTTTCGATTATTTTTCATTATTATTATACTGGACACTTTTGCAACCCTTATTACTCGAAAAGTACCAGGAGTAGCACACTAAAACTTAGTACGTATCTTGGGATCAAAGAGTTGTATGCCATCGTCGCATAACGAATATTGTCCGCGTTTTCCCCGATGAGTTATCTCCCTTTATCTGAAAAAATGTCATTTTATTATCTCGGAAATTATAAGGAGCAGAGCATCGAAAATTGGACTGTATGCACATCTCGATATGCCCTACTGCCCACGGGCATCAGAACTTGTGTCCGCGCTTTCCCTGAGGAGTTACCGCCCATAGTTGGCAAACCTCTATTTGATTGTACTCTGTTGTCCTCTTGTATCATTCCAGATAACTGCATGTGGTTTTCATAGTCGTGTTGACCGTTGTCAGTTTAGTCAGAGAAGGAAAATTTGGCAGGGTCGGACATATATTTTGACACTGGGGTGGGGGCAAATTTTTTGAAAAATAAAATTTTGATTGACATTCATATATTTAAGTTTATGTATTTCCCGAACGAAAACAAACTCATACCGGAAAGGATTTTTGAAATCCGAGAAGAAATGCAAGAGTTACGGGCCCTCAAAGTTTGAAATTTGGGCCCATGTGCTTGATAACACATCTCCTCCGAAGGTATCGAACATAGGATATCATCTGATACGCCAACGTGTGCGGACGGAAGAGAGCACGCGGTGGGACAAATTTGTCCAGTGTCTGTTCATTATTGTGGGTCTGGGGAGGGGTGGTCCGTGGTACCAATTTGTAATTCTTCTCCGAATCAGATGAAACTTGGAATATAACATCTCCAACATCAGTCGATCTCGAAATTGAAAGAATTTCGAAAATCCATCGAAAACTGACATAATTGCGGACCCTCAAACTTTGCAATTTTGGACCCATGTGCTTGATAACACATCTCCTCCGAAGATATCGAACATAGGATGTCATCTGTTACGAAAATACGTACGGACTGAAGAGGGCACGCGGTGGACCAAATTTTGCCAGTGTCGGTTCAGTATTGTGGGTCAGGGGAGGGGTAGTCCGTGGTACCATTTTTTTATTCTTCTCCGAATCAGATGAAACTTGGAATGTAACATCTACCATATACGTTGATCTCGAAGCTGAAAACAGATCGTAAATCCGTGTGAAAATGGCGGAGATTTTGGCCATCCAATTTTGAATTTGGGCCCATATGCTTTCCAATAACCAAAGTGTTATTCGGGTTCGAATCAGATGAAATTTATGTTGTGCAATCTAGGTCAGCGGCAGATCGCAAAACTGAAAACAATTTTTAAATCCGTTGGAAACTAACGGAGTTACGGGCCCTCAAACTTCGCATTTTGTGCCAGGGTTGATGTTATCCCAATCCCGTCACCCAATTTCGAGGTAGGGGTGGGGTCACGTCCAAACACTTGAGATCAACCTACACATGTTAGGACAACATATACTCACAATACTTATATTTTCCGTCCCGAAACTGCGATTCTTTCCACTCATGATTTTCCCTATTATTATACTTCCATGGTGTAACCAAGGAAGTGTATTGTTTTTCTATTGCGGCCGTTTTCTGTTTAATTGGAAATACTCCGAAACTAATGGGAGGAGGACCGCGAAATCTCTAGCGAATGAAGGCATCTAAGGTCTACTAAAAATAATGGTATCCGGATGTTGGTCCAATATCTTTTGACAGAGTTATGGCCCTTTTTCGATTATTTTTCATTATTATTATACTGGACACTTTTGCAACCCTTATTACTCGAAAAGTACCAGGAGTAGCACACTAAAACTTAGTACGTATCTTGGGATCAAAGAGTTGTATGCCATCGTCGCATAACGAATATTGTCCGCGTTTTCCCCGATGAGTTATCTCCCTTTATCTGAAAAAATGTCATTTTATTATCTCGGAAATTATAAGGAGCAGAGCATCGAAAATTGGACTGTATGCACATCTCGATATGCCCTACTGCCCACGGGCATCAGAACTTGTGTCCGCGCTTTCCCTGAGGAGTTACCGCCCATAGTTGGCAAACCTCTATTTGATTGTACTCTGTTGTCCTCTTGTATCATTCCAGATAACTGCATGTGGTTTTCATAGTCGTGTTGACCGTTGTCAGTTTAGTCAGAGAAGGAAAATTTGGCAGGGTCGGACATATATTTTGACACTGGGGTGGGGGCAAATTTTTTGAAAAATAAAATTTTGATTGACATTCATATATTTAAGTTTATGTATTTCCCGAACGAAAACAAACTCATACCGGAAAGGATTTTTGAAATCCGAGAAGAAATGCAAGAGTTACGGGCCCTCAAAGTTTGAAATTTGGGCCCATGTGCTTGATAACACATCTCCTCCGAAGGTATCGAACATAGGATATCATCTGATACGCCAACGTGTGCGGACGGAAGAGAGCACGCGGTGGGACAAATTTGTCCAGTGTCTGTTCATTATTGTGGGTCTGGGGAGGGGTGGTCCGTGGTACCAATTTGTAATTCTTCTCCGAATCAGATGAAACTTGGAATATAACATCTCCAACATCAGTCGATCTCGAAATTGAAAGAATTTCGAAAATCCATCGAAAACTGACATAATTGCGGACCCTCAAACTTTGCAATTTTGGACCCATGTGCTTGATAACACATCTCCTCCGAAGATATCGAACATAGGATGTCATCTGTTACGAAAATACGTACGGACTGAAGAGGGCACGCGGTGGACCAAATTTTGCCAGTGTCGGTTCAGTATTGTGGGTCAGGGGAGGGGTAGTCCGTGGTACCATTTTTTTATTCTTCTCCGAATCAGATGAAACTTGGAATGTAACATCTACCATATACGTTGATCTCGAAGCTGAAAACAGATCGTAAATCCGTGTGAAAATGGCGGAGATTTTGGCCATCCAATTTTGAATTTGGGCCCATATGCTTTCCAATAACCAAAGTGTTATTCGGGTTCGAATCAGATGAAATTTATGTTGTGCAATCTAGGTCAGCGGCAGATCGCAAAACTGAAAACAATTTTTTAATCCGTTGGAAACTAACGGAGTTACGGGCCCTCAAACTTCGCATTTTGTGCCAGGGTTGATGTTATCCCAATCCCGTCACCCAATTTCGAGGTAGGGGTGGGGTCACGTCCAAACACTTGAGATCAACCTACACATGTTAGGACAACATATACTCACAATACTTATATTTTCCGTCCCGAAACTGCGATTCTTTCCACTCATGATTTTCCCTATTATTATACTTCCATGGTGTAACCAAGGAAGTATATTGTTTTTCTATTGCGGCCGTTTTCTGTTTAATTGGAAATACTCCGAAACTAATGGGAGGAGGACCGCGAAATCTCTAGCGAATGAAGGCATCTAAGGTCTACTAAAAATAATGGTATCCGGATGTTGGTCCAATATCTTTTGACAGAGTTATGGCCCTTTTTCGATTATTTTTCATTATTATTATACTGGACACTTTTGCAACCCTTATTACTCGAAAAGTACCAGGAGTAGCACACTAAAACTTAGTACGTATCTTGGGATCAAAGAGTTGTATGCCATCGTCGCATAACGAATATTGTCCGCGTTTTCCCCGATGAGTTATCTCCCTTTATCTGAAAAAATGTCATTTTATTATCTCGGAAATTATAAGGAGCAGAGCATCGAAAATTGGACTGTATGCACATCTCGATATGCCCTACTGCCCACGGGCATCAGAACTTGTGTCCGCGCTTTCCCTGAGGAGTTACCGCCCATAGTTGGCAAACCTCTATTTGATTGTACTCTGTTGTCCTCTTGTATCATTCCAGATAACTGCATGTGGTTTTCATAGTCGTGTTGACCGTTGTCAGTTTAGTCAGAGAAGGAAAATTTGGCAGGGTCGGACATATATTTTGACACTGGGGTGGGGGCAAATTTTTTGAAAAATAAAATTTTGATTGACATTCATATATTTAAGTTTATGTATTTCCCGAACGAAAACAAACTCATACCGGAAAGGATTTTTGAAATCCGAGAAGAAATGCAAGAGTTACGGGCCCTCAAAGTTTGAAATTTGGGCCCATGTGCTTGATAACACATCTCCTCCGAAGGTATCGAACATAGGATATCATCTGATACGCCAACGTGTGCGGACGGAAGAGAGCACGCGGTGGGACAAATTTGTCCAGTGTCTGTTCATTATTGTGGGTCTGGGGAGGGGTGGTCCGTGGTACCAATTTGTAATTCTTCTCCGAATCAGATGAAACTTGGAATATAACATCTCCAACATCAGTCGATCTCGAAATTGAAAGAATTTCGAAAATCCATCGAAAACTGACATAATTGCGGACCCTCAAACTTTGCAATTTTGGACCCATGTGCTTGATAACACATCTCCTCCGAAGATATCGAACATAGGATGTCATCTGTTACGAAAATACGTACGGACTGAAGAGGGCACGCGGTGGACCAAATTTTGCCAGTGTCGGTTCAGTATTGTGGGTCAGGGGAGGGGTAGTCCGTGGTACCATTTTTTTATTCTTCTCCGAATCAGATGAAACTTGGAATGTAACATCTACCATATACGTTGATCTCGAAGCTGAAAACAGATCGTAAATCCGTGTGAAAATGGCGGAGATTTTGGCCATCCAATTTTGAATTTGGGCCCATATGCTTTCCAATAACCAAAGTGTTATTCGGGTTCGAATCAGATGAAATTTATGTTGTGCAATCTAGGTCAGCGGCAGATCGCAAAACTGAAAACAATTTTTAAATCCGTTGGAAACTAACGGAGTTACGGGCCCTCAAACTTCGCATTTTGTGCCAGAGTTGATGTTATCCCAATCTCGTCACCCAATTTCGAGGTAGGGGTGGGGTCACGTCCAAACACTTGAGATCAACCTACACATGTTAGGACAACATATACTCACAATACTTATATTTTCCGTCCCGAAACTGCGATTCTTTCCACTCATGATTTTCCCTATTATTATACTTCCATGGTGTAACCAAGGAAGTATATTGTTTTTCTATTGCGGCCGTTTTCTGTTTAATTGGAAATACTCCGAAACTAATGGGAGGAGGACCGCGAAATCTCTAGCGAATGAAGGCATCTAAGGTTTACTAAAAATAATGGTATCCGGATGTTGGTCCAATATCTTTTGACAGAGTTATGGCCCTTTTTCGATTATTTTTCATTATTATTATACTGGACACTTTTGCAACCCTTATTACTCGAAAAGTACCAGGAGTAGCACACTAAAACTTAGTACGTATCTTGGGATCAAAGAGTTGTATGCCATCGTCGCATAACGAATATTGTCCGCGTTTTCCCCGATGAGTTATCTCCCTTTATCTGAAAAAATGTCATTTTATTATCTCGGAAATTATAAGGAGCAGAGCATCGAAAATTGGACTGTATGCACATCTCGATATGCCCTACTGCCCACGGGCATCAGAACTTGTGTCCGCGCTTTCCCTGAGGAGTTACCGCCCATAGTTGGCAAACCTCTATTTGATTGTACTCTGTTGTCCTCTTGTATCATTCCAGATAACTGCATGTGGTTTTCATAGTCGTGTTGACCGTTGTCAGTTTAGTCAGAGAAGGAAAATTTGGCAGGGTCGGACATATATTTTGACACTGGGGTGGGGGCAAATTTTTTGAAAAATAAAATTTTGATTGACATTCATATATTTAAGTTTATGTATTTCCCGAACGAAAACAAACTCATACCGGAAAGGATTTTTGAAATCCGAGAAGAAATGCAAGAGTTACGGGCCCTCAAAGTTTGAAATTTGGGCCCATGTGCTTGATAACACATCTCCTCCGAAGGTATCGAACATAGGATATCATCTGATACGCCAACGTGTGCGGACGGAAGAGAGCACGCGGTGGGACAAATTTGTCCAGTGTCTGTTCATTATTGTGGGTCTGGGGAGGGGTGGTCCGTGGTACCAATTTGTAATTCTTCTCCGAATCAGATGAAACTT
The DNA here is from genome assembly GCA_032622095.1 of Siphonodentalium dalli. Classification (NCBI taxonomy): domain Eukaryota; kingdom Metazoa; phylum Mollusca; class Scaphopoda; order Gadilida; family Siphonodentaliidae; genus Siphonodentalium; species Siphonodentalium dalli. The sequence continues at coordinate 166,804,434 of CP136066.1, read as the reverse complement.
GGAATATAACATCTCCAACATCAGTCGATCTCGAAATTGAAAGAATTTCGAAAATCCATCGAAAACTGACATAATTGCGGACCCTCAAACTTTGCAATTTTGGACCCATGTGCTTGATAACACATCTCCTCCGAAGATATCGAACATAGGATGTCATCTGTTACGAAAATACGTACGGACTGAAGAGGGCACGCGGTGGACCAAATTTTGCCAGTGTCGGTTCAGTATTGTGGGTCAGGGGAGGGGTAGTCCGTGGTACCATTTTTTTATTCTTCTCCGAATCAGATGAAACTTGGAATGTAACATCTACCATATACGTTGATCTCGAAGCTGAAAACAGATCGTAAATCCGTGTGAAAATGGCGGAGATTTTGGCCATCCAATTTTGAATTTGGGCCCATATGCTTTCCAATAACCAAAGTGTTATTCGGGTTCGAATCAGATGAAATTTATGTTGTGCAATCTAGGTCAGCGGCAGATCGCAAAACTGAAAACAATTTTTAAATCCGTTGGAAACTAACGGAGTTACGGGCCCTCAAACTTCGCATTTTGTGCCAGGGTTGATGTTATCCCAATCTCGTCACCCAATTTCGAGGTAGGGGTGGGGTCACGTCCAAACACTTGAGATCAACCTACACATGTTAGGACAACATATACTCACAATACTTATATTTTCCGTCCCGAAACTGCGATTCTTTCCACTCATGATTTTCCCTATTATTATACTTCCATGGTGTAACCAAGGAAGTATATTGTTTTTCTATTGCGGCCGTTTTCTGTTTAATTGGAAATACTCCGAAACTAATGGGAGGAGGACCGCGAAATCTCTAGCGAATGAAGGCATCTAAGGTCTACTAAAAATAATGGTATCCGGATGTTGGTCCAATATCTTTTGACAGAGTTATGGCCCTTTTTCGATTATTTTTCATTATTATTATACTGGACACTTTTGCAACCCTTATTACTCGAAAAGTACCAGGAGTAGCACACTAAAACTTAGTACGTATCTTGGGATCAAAGAGTTGTATGCCATCGTCGCATAACGAATATTGTCCGCGTTTTCCCCGATGAGTTATCTCCCTTTATCTGAAAAAATGTCATTTTATTATCTCGGAAATTATAAGGAGCAGAGCATCGAAAATTGGACTGTATGCACATCTCGATATGCCCTACTGCCCACGGGCATCAGAACTTGTGTCCGCGCTTTCCCTGAGGAGTTACCGCCCATAGTTGGCAAACCTCTATTTGATTGTACTCTGTTGTCCTCTTGTATCATTCCAGATAACTGCATGTGGTTTTCATAGTCGTGTTGACCGTTGTCAGTTTAGTCAGAGAAGGAAAATTTGGCAGGGTCGGACATATATTTTGACACTGGGGTGGGGGCAAATTTTTTGAAAAATAAAATTTTGATTGACATTCATATATTTAAGTTTATGTATTTCCCGAACGAAAACAAACTCATACCGGAAAGGATTTTTGAAATCCGAGAAGAAATGCAAGAGTTACGGGCCCTCAAAGTTTGAAATTTGGGCCCATGTGCTTGATAACACATCTCCTCCGAAGGTATCGAACATAGGATATCATCTGATACGCCAACGTGTGCGGACGGAAGAGAGCACGCGGTGGGACAAATTTGTCCAGTGTCTGTTCATTATTGTGGGTCTGGGGAGGGGTGGTCCGTGGTACCAATTTGTAATTCTTCTCCGAATCAGATGAAACTTGGAATATAACATCTCCAACATCAGTCGATCTCGAAATTGAAAGAATTTCGAAAATCCATCGAAAACTGACATAATTGCGGACCCTCAAACTTTGCAATTTTGGACCCATGTGCTTGATAACACATCTCCTCCGAAGATATCGAACATAGGATGTCATCTGTTACGAAAATACGTACGGACTGAAGAGGGCACGCGGTGGACCAAATTTTGCCAGTGTCGGTTCAGTATTGTGGGTCAGGGGAGGGGTAGTCCGTGGTACCATTTTTTTATTCTTCTCCGAATCAGATGAAACTTGGAATGTAACATCTACCATATACGTTGATCTCGAAGCTGAAAACAGATCGTAAATCCGTGTGAAAATGGCGGAGATTTTGGCCATCCAATTTTGAATTTGGGCCCATATGCTTTCCAATAACCAAAGTGTTATTCGGGTTCGAATCAGATGAAATTTATGTTGTGCAATCTAGGTCAGCGGCAGATCGCAAAACTGAAAACAATTTTTAAATCTGTTGGAAACTAACGGAGTTACGGGCCCTCAAACTTCGCATTTTGTGCCAGGGTTGATGTTATCCCAATCCCGTCACCCAATTTCGAGGTAGGGTGGGGTCACGTCCAAACACTTGAGATCAACCTACACATGTTAGGACAACATATACTCACAATACTTATATTTTCCGTCCCGAAACTGCGATTCTTTCCACTCATGATTTTCCCTATTATTATACTTCCATGGTGTAACCAAGGAAGTATATTGTTTTTCTATTGCGGCCGTTTTCTGTTTAATTGGAAATACTCCGAAACTAATGGGAGGAGGACCGCGAAATCTCTAGCGAATGAAGGCATCTAAGGTCTACTAAAAATAATGGTATCCGGATGTTGGTCCAATATCTTTTGACAGAGTTATGGCCCTTTTTCGATTATTTTTCATTATTATTATACTGGACACTTTTGCAACCCTTATTACTCGAAAAGTACCAGGAGTAGCACACTAAAACTTAGTACGTATCTTGGGATCAAAGAGTTGTATGCCATCGTCGCATAACGAATATTGTCCGCGTTTTCCCCGATGAGTTATCTCCCTTTATCTGAAAAAATGTCATTTTATTATCTCGGAAATTATAAGGAGCAGAGCATCGAAAATTGGACTGTATGCACATCTCGATATGCCCTACTGCCCACGGGCATCAGAACTTGTGTCCGCGCTTTCCCTGAGGAGTTACCGCCCATAGTTGGCAAACCTCTATTTGATTGTACTCTGTTGTCCTCTTGTATCATTCCAGATAACTGCATGTGGTTTTCATAGTCGTGTTGACCGTTGTCAGTTTAGTCAGAGAAGGAAAATTTGGCAGGGTCGGACATATATTTTGACACTGGGGTGGGGGCAAATTTTTTGAAAAATAAAATTTTGATTGACATTCATATATTTAAGTTTATGTATTTCCCGAACGAAAACAAACTCATACCGGAAAGGATTTTTGAAATCCGAGAAGAAATGCAAGAGTTACGGGCCCTCAAAGTTTGAAATTTGGGCCCATGTGCTTGATAACACATCTCCTCCGAAGGTATCGAACATAGGATATCATCTGATACGCCAACGTGTGCGGACGGAAGAGAGCACGCGGTGGGACAAATTTGTCCAGTGTCTGTTCATTATTGTGGGTCTGGGGAGGGGTGGTCCGTGGTACCAATTTGTAATTCTTCTCCGAATCAGATGAAACTTGGAATATAACATCTCCAACATCAGTCGATCTCGAAATTGAAAGAATTTCGAAAATCCATCGAAAACTGACATAATTGCGGACCTTCAAACTTTGCAATTTTGGACCCATGTGCTTGATAACACATCTCCTCCGAAGATATCGAACATAGGATGTCATCTGTTACGAAAATACGTACGGACTGAAGAGGGCACGCGGTGGACCAAATTTTGCCAGTGTCGGTTCAGTATTGTGGGTCAGGGGAGGGGTAGTCCGTGGTACCATTTTTTTATTCTTCTCCGAATCAGATGAAACTTGGAATGTAACATCTACCATATACGTTGATCTCGAAGCTGAAAACAGATCGTAAATCCGTGTGAAAATGGCGGAGATTTTGGCCATCCAATTTTGAATTTGGGCCCATATGCTTTCCAATAACCAAAGTGTTATTCGGGTTCGAATCAGATGAAATTTATGTTGTGCAATCTAGGTCAGCGGCAGATCGCAAAACTGAAAACAATTTTTAAATCCGTTGGAAACTAACGGAGTTACGGGCCCTCAAACTTCGCATTTTGTGCCAGGGTTGATGTTATCCCAATCCCGTCACCCAATTTCGAGGTAGGGGTGGGGTCACGTCCAAACACTTGAGATCAACCTACACATGTTAGGACAACATATACTCACAATACTTATATTTTCCGTCCCGAAACTGCGATTCTTTCCACTCATGATTTTCCCTATTATTATACTTCCATGGTGTAACCAAGGAAGTATATTGTTTTTCTATTGCGGCCGTTTTCTGTTTAATTGGAAATACTCCGAAACTAATGGGAGGAGGACCGCGAAATCTCTAGCGAATGAAGGCATCTAAGGTCTACTAAAAATAATGGTATCCGGATGTTGGTCCAATATCTTTTGACAGAGTTATGGCCCTTTTTCGATTATTTTTCATTATTATTATACTGGACACTTTTGCAACCCTTATTACTCGAAAAGTACCAGGAGTAGCACACTAAAACTTAGTACGTATCTTGGGATCAAAGAGTTGTATGCCATCGTCGCATAACGAATATTGTCCGCGTTTTCCCCGATGAGTTATCTCCCTTTATCTGAAAAAATGTCATTTTATTATCTCGGAAATTATAAGGAGCAGAGCATCGAAAATTGGACTGTATGCACATCTCGATATGCCCTACTGCCCACGGGCATCAGAACTTGTGTCCGCGCTTTCCCTGAGGAGTTACCGCCCATAGTTGGCAAACCTCTATTTGATTGTACTCTGTTGTCCTCTTGTATCATTCCAGATAACTGCATGTGGTTTTCATAGTCGTGTTGACCGTTGTCAGTTTAGTCAGAGAAGGAAAATTTGGCAGGGTCGGACATATATTTTGACACTGGGGTGGGGGCAAATTTTTTGAAAAATAAAATTTTGATTGACATTCATATATTTAAGTTTATGTATTTCCCGAACGAAAACAAACTCATACCGGAAAGGATTTTTGAAATCCGAGAAGAAATGCAAGAGTTACGGGCCCTCAAAGTTTGAAATTTGGGCCCATGTGCTTGATAACACATCTCCTCCGAAGGTATCGAACATAGGATATCATCTGATACGCCAACGTGTGCGGACGGAAGAGAGCACGCGGTGGGACAAATTTGTCCAGTGTCTGTTCATTATTGTGGGTCTGGGGAGGGGTGGTCCGTGGTACCAATTTGTAATTCTTCTCCGAATCAGATGAAACTTGGAATATAACATCTCCAACATCAGTCGATCTCGAAATTGAAAGAATTTCGAAAATCCATCGAAAACTGACATAATTGCGGACCCTCAAACTTTGCAATTTTGGACCCATGTGCTTGATAACACATCTCCTCCGAAGATATCGAACATAGGATGTCATCTGTTACGAAAATACGTACGGACTGAAGAGGGCACGCGGTGGACCAAATTTTGCCAGTGTCGGTTCAGTATTGTGGGTCAGGGGAGGGGTAGTCCGTGGTACCATTTTTTTATTCTTCTCCGAATCAGATGAAACTTGGAATGTAACATCTACCATATACGTTGATCTCGAAGCTGAAAACAGATCGTAAATCCGTGTGAAAATGGCGGAGATTTTGGCCATCCAATTTTGAATTTGGGCCCATATGCTTTCCAATAACCAAAGTGTTATTCGGGTTCGAATCAGATGAAATTTATGTTGTGCAATCTAGGTCAGCGGCAGATCGCAAAACTGAAAACAATTTTTAAATCCGTTGGAAACTAACGGAGTTACGGGCCCTCAAACTTCGCATTTTGTGCCAGGGTTGATGTTATCCCAATCCCGTCACCCAATTTCGAGGTAGGGTGGGGTCACGTCCAAACACTTGAGATCAACCTACACATGTTAGGACAACATATACTCACAATACTTATATTTTCCGTCCCGAAACTGCGATTCTTTCCACTCATGATTTTCCCTATTATTATACTTCCATGGTGTAACCAAGGAAGTATATTGTTTTTCTATTGCGGCCGTTTTCTGTTTAATTGGAAATACTCCGAAACTAATGGGAGGAGGACCGCGAAATCTCTAGCGAATGAAGGCATCTAAGGTCTACTAAAAATAATGGTATCCGGATGTTGGTCCAATATCTTTTGACAGAGTTATGGCCCTTTTTCGATTATTTTTCATTATTATTATACTGGACACTTTTGCAACCCTTATTACTCGAAAAGTACCAGGAGTAGCACACTAAAACTTAGTACGTATCTTGGGATCAAAGAGTTGTATGCCATCGTCGCATAACGAATATTGTCCGCGTTTTCCCCGATGAGTTATCTCCCTTTATCTGAAAAAATGTCATTTTATTATCTCGGAAATTATAAGGAGCAGAGCATCGAAAATTGGACTGTATGCACATCTCGATATGCCCTACTGCCCACGGGCATCAGAACTTGTGTCCGCGCTTTCCCTGAGGAGTTACCGCCCATAGTTGGCAAACCTCTATTTGATTGTACTCTGTTGTCCTCTTGTATCATTCCAGATAACTGCATGTGGTTTTCATAGTCGTGTTGACCGTTGTCAGTTTAGTCAGAGAAGGAAAATTTGGCAGGGTCGGACATATATTTTGACACTGGGGTGGGGGCAAATTTTTTGAAAAATAAAATTTTGATTGACATTCATATATTTAAGTTTATGTATTTCCCGAACGAAAACAAACTCATACCGGAAAGGATTTTTGAAATCCGAGAAGAAATGCAAGAGTTACGGGCCCTCAAAGTTTGAAATTTGGGCCCATGTGCTTGATAACACATCTCCTCCGAAGGTATCGAACATAGGATATCATCTGATACGCCAACGTGTGCGGACGGAAGAGAGCACGCGGTGGGACAAATTTGTCCAGTGTCTGTTCATTATTGTGGGTCTGGGGAGGGGTGGTCCGTGGTACCAATTTGTAATTCTTCTCCGAATCAGATGAAACTTGGAATATAACATCTCCAACATCAGTCGATCTCGAAATTGAAAGAATTTCGAAAATCCATCGAAAACTGACATAATTGCGGACCTTCAAACTTTGCAATTTTGGACCCATGTGCTTGATAACACATCTCCTCCGAAGATATCGAACATAGGATGTCATCTGTTACGAAAATACGTACGGACTGAAGAGGGCACGCGGTGGACCAAATTTTGCCAGTGTCGGTTCAGTATTGTGGGTCAGGGGAGGGGTAGTCCGTGGTACCATTTTTTTATTCTTCTCCGAATCAGATGAAACTTGGAATGTAACATCTACCATATACGTTGATCTCGAAGCTGAAAACAGATCGTAAATCCGTGTGAAAATGGCGGAGATTTTGGCCATCCAATTTTGAATTTGGGCCCATATGCTTTCCAATAACCAAAGTGTTATTCGGGTTCGAATCAGATGAAATTTATGTTGTGCAATCTAGGTCAGCGGCAGATCGCAAAACTGAAAACAATTTTTAAATCCGTTGGAAACTAACGGAGTTACGGGCCCTCAAACTTCGCATTTTGTGCCAGGGTTGATGTTATCCCAATCCCGTCACCCAATTTCGAGGTAGGGGTGGGGTCACGTCCAAACACTTGAGATCAACCTACACATGTTAGGACAACATATACTCACAATACTTATATTTTCCGTCCCGAAACTGCGATTCTTTCCACTCATGATTTTCCCTATTATTATACTTCCATGGTGTAACCAAGGAAGTATATTGTTTTTCTATTGCGGCCGTTTTCTGTTTAATTGGAAATACTCCGAAACTAATGGGAGGAGGACCGCGAAATCTCTAGCGAATGAAGGCATCTAAGGTCTACTAAAAATAATGGTATCCGGATGTTGGTCCAATATCTTTTGACAGAGTTATGGCCCTTTTTCGATTATTTTTCATTATTATTATACTGGACACTTTTGCAACCCTTATTACTCGAAAAGTACCAGGAGTAGCACACTAAAACTTAGTACGTATCTTGGGATCAAAGAGTTGTATGCCATCGTCGCATAACGAATATTGTCCGCGTTTTCCCCGATGAGTTATCTCCCTTTATCTGAAAAAATGTCATTTTATTATCTCGGAAATTATAAGGAGCAGAGCATCGAAAATTGGACTGTATGCACATCTCGATATGCCCTACTGCCCACGGGCATCAGAACTTGTGTCCGCGCTTTCCCTGAGGAGTTACCGCCCATAGTTGGCAAACCTCTATTTGATTGTACTCTGTTGTCCTCTTGTATCATTCCAGATAACTGCATGTGGTTTTCATAGTCGTGTTGACCGTTGTCAGTTTAGTCAGAGAAGGAAAATTTGGCAGGGTCGGACATATATTTTGACACTGGGGTGGGGGCAAATTTTTTGAAAAATAAAATTTTGATTGACATTCATATATTTAAGTTTATGTATTTCCCGAACGAAAACAAACTCATACCGGAAAGGATTTTTGAAATCCGAGAAGAAATGCAAGAGTTACGGGCCCTCAAAGTTTGAAATTTGGGCCCATGTGCTTGATAACACATCTCCTCCGAAGGTATCGAACATAGGATATCATCTGATACGCCAACGTGTGCGGACGGAAGAGAGCACGCGGTGGGACAAATTTGTCCAGTGTCTGTTCATTATTGTGGGTCTGGGGAGGGGTGGTCCGTGGTACCAATTTGTAATTCTTCTCCGAATCAGATGAAACTTGGAATATAACATCTCCAACATCAGTCGATCTCGAAATTGAAAGAATTTCGAAAATCCATCGAAAACTGACATAATTGCGGACCCTCAAACTTTGCAATTTTGGACCCATGTGCTTGATAACACATCTCCTCCGAAGATATCGAACATAGGATGTCATCTGTTACGAAAATACGTACGGACTGAAGAGGGCACGCGGTGGACCAAATTTTGCCAGTGTCGGTTCAGTATTGTGGGTCAGGGGAGGGGTAGTCCGTGGTACCATTTTTTTATTCTTCTCCGAATCAGATGAAACTTGGAATGTAACATCTACCATATACGTTGATCTCGAAGCTGAAAACAGATCGTAAATCCGTGTGAAAATGGCGGAGATTTTGGCCATCCAATTTTGAATTTGGGCCCATATGCTTTCCAATAACCAAAGTGTTATTCGGGTTCGAATCAGATGAAATTTATGTTGTGCAATCTAGGTCAGCGGCAGATCGCAAAACTGAAAACAATTTTTAAATCCGTTGGAAACTAACGGAGTTACGGGCCCTCAAACTTCGCATTTTGTGCCAGGGTTGATGTTATCCCAATCCCGTCACCCAATTTCGAGGTAGGGGTGGGGTCACGTCCAAACACTTGAGATCAACCTACACATGTTAGGACAACATATACTCACAATACTTATATTTTCCGTCCCGAAACTGCGATTCTTTCCACTCATGATTTTCCCTATTATTATACTTCCATGGTGTAACCAAGGAAGTATATTGTTTTTCTATTGCGGCCGTTTTCTGTTTAATTGGAAATACTCCGAAACTAATGGGAGGAGGACCGCGAAATCTCTAGCGAATGAAGGCATCTAAGGTCTACTAAAAATAATGGTATCCGGATGTTGGTCCAATATCTTTTGACAGAGTTATGGCCCTTTTTCGATTATTTTTCATTATTATTATACTGGACACTTTTGCAACCCTTATTACTCGAAAAGTACCAGGAGTAGCACACTAAAACTTAGTACGTATCTTGGGATCAAAGAGTTGTATGCCATCGTCGCATAACGAATATTGTCCGCGTTTTCCCCGATGAGTTATCTCCCTTTATCTGAAAAAATGTCATTTTATTATCTCGGAAATTATAAGGAGCAGAGCATCGAAAATTGGACTGTATGCACATCTCGATATGCCCTACTGCCCACGGGCATCAGAACTTGTGTCCGCGCTTTCCCTGAGGAGTTACCGCCCATAGTTGGCAAACCTCTATTTGATTGTACTCTGTTGTCCTCTTGTATCATTCCAGATAACTGCATGTGGTTTTCATAGTCGTGTTGACCGTTGTCAGTTTAGTCAGAGAAGGAAAATTTGGCAGGGTCGGACATATATTTTGACACTGGGGTGGGGGCAAATTTTTTGAAAAATAAAATTTTGATTGACATTCATATATTTAAGTTTATGTATTTCCCGAACGAAAACAAACTCATACCGGAAAGGATTTTTGAAATCCGAGAAGAAATGCAAGAGTTACGGGCCCTCAAAGTTTGAAATTTGGGCCCATGTGCTTGATAACACATCTCCTCCGAAGGTATCGAACATAGGATATCATCTGATACGCCAACGTGTGCGGACGGAAGAGAGCACGCGGTGGGACAAATTTGTCCAGTGTCTGTTCATTATTGTGGGTCTGGGGAGGGGTGGTCCGTGGGTACCAATTTGTAATTCTTCTCCGAATCAGATGAAACTTGGAATATAACATCTCCAACATCAGTCGATCTCGAAATTGAAAGAATTTCGAAAATCCATCGAAAACTGACATAATTGCGGACCCTCAAACTTTGCAATTTTGGACCCATGTGCTTGATAACACATCTCCTCCGAAGATATCGAACATAGGATGTCATCTGTTACGAAAATACGTACGGACTGAAGAGGGCACGCGGTGGACCAAATTTTGCCAGTGTCGGTTCAGTATTGTGGGTCAGGGGAGGGGTAGTCCGTGGTACCATTTTTTTATTCTTCTCCGAATCAGATGAAACTTGGAATGTAACATCTACCATATACGTTGATCTCGAAGCTGAAAACAGATCGTAAATCCGTGTGAAAATGGCGGAGATTTTGGCCATCCAATTTTGAATTTGGGCCCATATGCTTTCCAATAACCAAAGTGTTATTCGGGTTAGAATCAGATGAAATTTATGTTGTGCAATCTAGGTCAGCGGCAGATCGCAAAACTGAAAACAATTTTTAAATCCGTTGGAAACTAACGGAGTTACGGGCCCTCAAACTTCGCATTTTGTGCCAGGGTTGATGTTATCCCAATCCCGTCACCCAATTTCGAGGTAGGGGTGGGGTCACGTCCAAACACTTGAGATCAACCTACACATGTTAGGACAACATATACTCACAATACTTATATTTTCCGTCCCGAAACTGCGATTCTTTCCACTCATGATTTTCCCTATTATTATACTTCCATGGTGTAACCAAGGAAGTATATTGTTTTTCTATTGCGGCCGTTTTCTGTTTAATTGGAAATACTCCGAAACTAATGGGAGGAGGACCGCGAAATCTCTAGCGAATGAAGGCATCTAAGGTCTACTAAAAATAATGGTATCCGGATGTTGGTCCAATATCTTTTGACAGAGTTATGGCCCTTTTTCGATTATTTTTCATTATTATTATACTGGACACTTTTGCAACCCTTATTACTCGAAAAGTACCAGGAGTAGCACACTAAAACTTAGTACGTATCTTGGGATCAAAGAGTTGTATGCCATCGTCGCATAACGAATATTGTCCGCGTTTTCCCCGATGAGTTATCTCCCTTTATCTGAAAAAATGTCATTTTATTATCTCGGAAATTATAAGGAGCAGAGCATCGAAAATTGGACTGTATGCACATCTCGATATGCCCTACTGCCCACGGGCATCAGAACTTGTGTCCGCGCTTTCCCTGAGGAGTTACCGCCCATAGTTGGCAAACCTCTATTTGATTGTACTCTGTTGTCCTTTTGTATCATTCCAGATAACTGCATGTGGTTTTCATAGTCGTGTTGACCGTTGTCAGTTTAGTCAGAGAAGGAAAATTTGGCAGGGTCGGACATATATTTTGACACTGGGGTGGGGGCAAATTTTTTGAAAAATAAAATTTTGATTGACATTCATATATTTAAGTTTATGTATTTCCCGAACGAAAACAAACTCATACCGGAAAGGATTTTTGAAATCCGAGAAGAAATGCAAGAGTTACGGGCCCTCAAAGTTTGAAATTTGGGCCCATGTGCTTGATAACACATCTCCTCCGAAGGTATCGAACATAGGATATCATCTGATACGCCAACGTGTGCGGACGGAAGAGAGCACGCGGTGGGACAAATTTGTCCAGTGTCTGTTCATTATTGTGGGTCTGGGGAGGGGTGGTCCGTGGTACCAATTTGTAATTCTTCTCCGAATCAGATGAAACTTGGAATATAACATCTCCAACATCAGTCGATCTCGAAATTGAAAGAATTTCGAAAATCCATCGAAAACTGACATAATTGCGGACCCTCAAACTTTGCAATTTTGGACCCATGTGCTTGATAACACATCTCCTCCGAAGATATCGAACATAGGATGTCATCTGTTTCGAAAATACGTACGGACTGAAGAGGGCACGCGGTGGACCAAATTTTGCCAGTGTCGGTTCAGTATTGTGGGTCAGGGGAGGGGTAGTCCGTGGTACCATTTTTTTATTCTTCTCCGAATCAGATGAAACTTGGAATGTAACATCTACCATATACGTTGATCTCGAAGCTGAAAACAGATCGTAAATCCGTGTGAAAATGGCGGAGATTTTGGCCATCCAATTTTGAATTTGGGCCCATATGCTTTCCAATAACCAAAGTGTTATTCGGGTTCGAATCAGATGAAATTTATGTTGTGCAATCTAGGTCAGCGGCAGATCGCAAAACTGAAAACAATTTTTAAATCCGTTGGAAACTAACGGAGTTACGGGCCCTCAAACTTCGCATTTTGTGCCAGGGTTGATGTTATCCCAATCCCGTCACCCAATTTCGAGGTAGGGGTGGGGTCACGTCCAAACACTTGAGATCAACCTACACATGTTAGGACAACATATACTCACAATACTTATATTTTCCGTCCCGAAACTGCGATTCTTTCCACTCATGATTTTCCCTATTATTATACTTCCATGGTGTAACCAAGGAAGTATATTGTTTTTCTATTGCGGCCGTTTTCTGTTTAATTGGAAATACTCCGAAACTAATGGGAGGAGGACCGCGAAATCTCTAGCGAATGAAGGCATCTAAGGTCTACTAAAAATAATGGTATCCGGATGTTGGTCCAATATCTTTTGACAGAGTTATGGCCCTTTTTCGATTATTTTTCATTATTATTATACTGGACACTTTTGCAACCCTTATTACTCGAAAAGTACCAGGAGTAGCACACTAAAACTTAGTACGTATCTTGGGATCAAAGAGTTGTATGCCATCGTCGCATAACGAATATTGTCCGCGTTTTCCCCGATGAGTTATCTCCCTTTATCTGAAAAAATGTCATTTTATTATCTCGGAAATTATAAGGAGCAGAGCATCGAAAATTGGACTGTATGCACATCTCGATATGCCCTACTGCCCACGGGCATCAGAACTTGTGTCCGCGCTTTCCCTGAGGAGTTACCGCCCATAGTTGGCAAACCTCTATTTGATTGTACTCTGTTGTCCTCTTGTATCATTCCAGATAACTGCATGTGGTTTTCATAGTCGTGTTGACCGTTGTCAGTTTAGTCAGAGAAGGAAAATTTGGCAGGGTCGGACATATATTTTGACACTGGGGTGGGGGCAAATTTTTTGAAAAATAAAATTTTGATTGACATTCATATATTTAAGTTTATGTATTTCCCGAACGAAAACAAACTCATACCGGAAAGGATTTTTGAAATCCGAGAAGAAATGCAAGAGTTACGGGCCCTCAAAGTTTGAAATTTGGGCCCATGTGCTTGATAACACATCTCCTCCGAAGGTATCGAACATAGGATATCATCTGATACGCCAACGTGTGCGGACGGAAGAGAGCACGCGGTGGGACAAATTTGTCCAGTGTCTGTTCATTATTGTGGGTCTGGGGAGGGGTGGTCCGTGGTACCAATTTGTAATTCTTCTCCGAATCAGATGAAACTTGGAATATAACATCTCCAACATCAGTCGATCTCGAAATTGAAAGAATTTCGAAAATCCATCGAAAACTGACATAATTGCGGACCCTCAAACTTTGCAATTTTGGACCCATGTGCTTGATAACACATCTCCTCCGAAGATATCGAACATAGGATGTCATCTGTTACGAAAATACGTACGGACTGAAGAGGGCACGCGGTGGACCAAATTTTGCCAGTGTCGGTTCAGTATTGTGGGTCAGGGGAGGGGTAGTCCGTGGTACCATTTTTTTATTCTTCTCCGAATCAGATGAAACTTGGAATGTAACATCTACCATATACGTTGATCTCGAAGCTGAAAACAGATCGTAAATCCGTGTGAAAATGGCGGAGATTTTGGCCATCCAATTTTGAATTTGGGCCCATATGCTTTCCAATAACCAAAGTGTTATTCGGGTTCGAATCAGATGAAATTTATGTTGTGCAATCTAGGTCAGCGGCAGATCGCAAAACTGAAAACAATTTTTAAATCCGTTGGAAACTAACGGAGTTACGGGCCCTCAAACTTCGCATTTTGTGCCAGGGTTGATGTTATCCCAATCCCGTCACCCAATTTCGAGGTAGGGGTGGGGTCACGTCCAAACACTTGAGATCAACCTACACATGTTAGGACAACATATACTCACAATACTTATATTTTCCGTCCCGAAACTGCGATTCTTTCCACTCATGATTTTCCCTATTATTATACTTCCATGGTGTAACCAAGGAAGTATATTGTTTTTCTATTGCGGCCGTTTTCTGTTTAATTGGAAATACTCCGAAACTAATGGGAGGAGGACCGCGAAATCTCTAGCGAATGAAGGCATCTAAGGTCTACTAAAAATAATGGTATCCGGATGTTGGTCCAATATCTTTTGACAGAGTTATGGCCCTTTTTCGATTATTTTTCATTATTATTATACTGGACACTTTTGCAACCCTTATTACTCGAAAAGTACCAGGAGTAGCACACTAAAACTTAGTACGTATCTTGGGATCAAAGAGTTGTATGCCATCGTCGCATAACGAATATTGTCCGCGTTTTCCCCGATGAGTTATCTCCCTTTATCTGAAAAAATGTCATTTTATTATCTCGGAAATTATAAGGAGCAGAGCATCGAAAATTGGACTGTATGCACATCTCGATATGCCCTACTGCCCACGGGCATCAGAACTTGTGTCCGCGCTTTCCCTGAGGAGTTACCGCCCATAGTTGGCAAACCTCTATTTGATTGTACTCTGTTGTCCTCTTGTATCATTCCAGATAACTGCATGTGGTTTTCATAGTCGTGTTGACCGTTGTCAGTTTAGTCAGAGAAGGAAAATTTGGCAGGGTCGGACATATATTTTGACACTGGGGTGGGGGCAAATTTTTTGAAAAATAAAATTTTGATTGACATTCATATATTTAAGTTTATGTATTTCCCGAACGAAAACAAACTCATACCGGAAAGGATTTTTGAAATCCGAGAAGAAATGCAAGAGTTACGGGCCCTCAAAGTTTGAAATTTGGGCCCATGTGCTTGATAACACATCTCCTCCGAAGGTATCGAACATAGGA